>JAYKOZ010000024.1:1145000-1155000 GCA_036172795.1 Pelodytes ibericus
ATATCATCATCATGATATCATCATCATGATATCATCATCATGATATCTTCATCATGATATCATCATCATGATATCATCATCATGATATCATCATCATCATCATCATCATCATCATCTCATGATGATATCATCATCATCATCATCATCATCATCATCATCATCTCATCATGATATCATCATCATGATATCATCATCATCATCATCATCTCATCATGATATCATCATCATCATCATCATCTCATCATGATATCATCATCATCATCATCATCATCATCTCATCATGATATCATCATCATGATATTATCATCATCTCATCATGATATCATCATCATGATATCATCATCAACATCATCTCATCATGATATCATCATCATGGTATCATCATCATCTCATCATGATATCATCATCATGATATCATCATCATCTCTTCATGATATCATCATCATGGTATCATCATCATCATCATCATCATCATCTCATCATGATATCATCATCATGATATCATCATCATCTCATCATGATATCATCATCATGATATCATCATCATCATCATCTCATCATGATATCATCATCATGATATCATCATCATCGTCTCATCATGATATCATCATCAACATCATCTCATCATGATATCATCATCATGATATCATCATCATCTCTTCATGATATCATCATCATGGTATCATCATCATCATCATCATCTCATCATGATATCATCATCATGATATCATCATCATCTCATCATGATATCATCATCATGATATCATCATCATCTCATCATGATATCATCATCATGATATCATCATCATCATCATCTCATCATGATATCATCATCATGATATCATCATCATCGTCTCATCATGATATCATCATTATCATCTCATCATGATATCATCATCATCATTTCATCATGATATCATCATCATGATATCATGATCATTTTCACCTCATCATGATATCATCATCCTGATAATATCATCATCATCATCATCATCTCATCATGATATCATCATCATCATCATCTCATCATGATATAATCATCATGATATCATCATCATCATATCATCATGATATCATCATCATGATATCATCATCATCAACATCTCATGGTGATATCATCATCATCATCATCTCATCATGATATAATCATCATGATATCATCATCATCATATCATCATGATATCATCATCATCTCATCATGATATCATCATCATGATATCATCATCATCTCATGGTGATATCATCATCATCATCTCATCATGATATCAACATCATCATCATCTCATCATGATATAATCATCATGATATCATCATCATGATATCATCATGATATCATCATCATCTCATCATGATATCATCATCATGATATCATCATCATCATCATCATCTCATGGTGATATTATCATCATCATCATCATCATCTCATCATGATATCATCATCATCATCATCTCATCATGATATCATCATAATCATCTCATCATGATATAATCATCATGACATCATCTCATCATGATATCATCATCATCATCATCATCTCATCATGATATCATCATCATCATCTCATCATGATATCATCATCATCATCTCATCATGATATCATCATCATCTCATCATGATATCATCATCATCACCATCTCATCATTCTATTATCATCATCATCTCATCCTGATATCATCATCATGATATCATCATCATCATCATCATCATCATCATCATCATCATCTCATCATGATATCATCATCATGATATCATCATCATCATCATCTCATAGTGATATCATCATCATCATCATCATCTCATCATGATATAATCATCATGATATCATCATCATCATCATATCATCATGATATCATCATCTCATCATGATATCATCATCATGATATCATCATCATCATCATCATCTCATCATGATATAATCATCATGATATCATCATCATGATATCATCATGATATCATCATCATCATCTCATCATGATATCATCATCATGATATTATCATCATCTCATCATGATATCATCATCATGATATCATCATCATGATATCATCATCATGATATCATCATCATCATCATCTCATGGTGATATCATCATCATCATCTCATCATGATATCATCATCATCATCTCATCATGATATCATCATCATGATATTATCATCATCTCATCATGATATCATCATCATGATATCATCATCATGATATCATCATCATCATCATCTCATGGTGATATCATCATCATCATCTCATCATGATATCATCATCATCATCATCATCTCATCATGATATCATCATCATCATCATCTCATCATGATATCATCATCATCATCATCATCATCATCATCATCTCATCATGATATCATCATCATGATATTATCATCATCTCATCATGATATCATCATCATGATATCATCATCAACATCATCTCATCATGATATCATCATCATGATATCATCATCATGATATCATCATCATCATCATCATCATCTCATCATGATATCATCATCATGGTATCATCATCATCATCATCTCATCATGATATCATCATCATGATATCATCATCATCTCATCATGATATCATCATCATGGTATCATCATCATCATCATCTCATCATGATATCATCATCATGATATCATCATCATCTCATCATGATATCATCATCCTGATAATATCATCATCATCATCATCATCTCATCATGATATCATCATCATCATCATCTCATCATGATATAATCATCATGATATCATCATCATCATATCATCATGATATCATCATCATTTCATCATGATATCATCATCATGATATCATCATCATTTTCACCTCATCATGATATCATCATCCTGATAATATCATCATCATCATCATCATCTCATCATGATATCATCATCATCATCATCTCATCAAGATATAATCATCATGATATCATCATCATCATATCATCATGATATCATCATCATGATATCATCATCATCATCATCTCATGGTGATATCATCATCATCATCATCTCATCATGATATAATCATCATGATATCATCATCATCATCATATCATCATGATATCATCATCATCTCATCATGATATCATCATCATGATATCATCATCATCATCTCATGGTGATATCATCATCATCATCATCTCATCATGATATCAACATCATCATCATCTCATCATGATATAATCATCATGATATCATCATCATGATATCATCATGATATCATCATCATCTCATCATGATATCATCATCATGATATCATCATCATCATCTCATGGTGATATTATCATCATCATCATCTCATCATGATATCATCATAATCATCTCATCATGATATAATCATCATGACATCATCTCATCATGATATCATCATCATCATCTCATCATGATATCATCATCATCATCTCATCATGATATCATCATCATCACCATCTCATCATTCTATTATCATCATCATCTCATCCTGATATCATCATCATGATATCATCATCATCATCATCATCATCATCATCATCATCATCATCATCTCATGGTGATATCATCATCATCATCATCTCATCATGATATAATCATCATGATATCATCATCATCATCATATCATCATGATATCATCATCTCATCATGATATCATCATCATGATATCATCATCATCATCATCATCTCATGGTGATATCATCATCATCATCTCATCATGATATCATCAACATCATCATCATCATCTCATCATGATATAATCATCATGATATCATCATCATGATATCATCATGATATCATCATCATCATCTCATCATGATATCATCATCATGATATTATCATCATCTCATCATGATATCATCATCATGATATCATCATCATGATATCATCATCATCATCATCTCATGGTTATATCATCATCATCATCATATCATCATGATATCATCATCATCATCATGATATCATCATCATGATATCATCATCATCATCATCTCATGGTGATATCATCATCATCATCTCATCATGATATCATCATCATCATCATAATCTCATCATGATATAATCATCATGATATCATCATCATGATATCATCATGATATCATCATCATCATCTCATCATGATATCATCATCATGATATTATCATCATCTCATCATGATATCATCATCATGATATCATCATCATGATATCATCATCATCATCATCATCTCATGGTGATATCATCATCATCATCTCATCATGATATCATCATCATCATCATCATCATCATCTCATCATGATATCATCATCATCATCATCATCATCATCTCATCATGATATCATCATCATCATCATCATCATCATCATCTCATCATGATATCATCATCATGATATTATCATCATCTCATCATGATATCATCATCATGATATCATCATCAACATCATCTCATCATGATATCATCATCATGATATCATCATCATCATCATCATCTCATCATGATATCATCATCATGGTATCATCATCATCATCATCTCATCATGATATCATCATCATGATATCATCATCATCTCATCATGATATCATCATCATGGTATCATCATCATCATCATCATCATCTCATCATGATATCATCATCATGATATCATCATCATCTCATCATGATATCATCATCATGATATCATCATCATCATCATCTCATCATGATATCATCATCATGATATCATCATCATCGTCTCATCATGATATCATCATCATCATCTCATCATGATATCATCATCATCATATCATCATGATATCATCATCATCTCATCATGATATCATCATCATGATATCATCATCATCTCATGGTGATATCATCATCATCATCTCATCATGATATCAACATCATCATCATCTCATCATGATATAATCATCATGATATCATCATCATGATATCATCATGATATCATCATCATCTCATCATGATATCATCATCATGATATCATCATCATCATCATCTCATGGTGATATTATCATCATCATCATCATCTCATCATGATATCATCATCATCATCATCTCATCATGATATCATCATAATCATCTCATCATGATAAAATCATCATGACATCATCTCATCATGATATCATCATCATCATCTCATCATGATATCATCATCATCATCTCATCATGATATCATCATCATCATCTCATCATGATATCATCATCATCTCATCATGATATCATCATCATCACCATCTCATCATTCTATTATCATCATCATCTCATCCTGATATCATCATCATGATATCATCATCATCATCATCATCATCATCATCATCATCATCTCATCATGATATCATCATCATGATATCATCATCATCATCATCATCTCATGGTGATATCATCATCATCATCATCTCATCATGATATAATCATCATGATATCATCATCATCATCATATCATCATGATATCATCATCTCATCATGATATCATCATCATGATATCATCATCATCATCATCTCATGGTGATATCATCATCATCATCTCATCATGATATCATCATCATCATCATATCATCATGATATCATCATCTCATCATGATATCATCATCTCATCATGATATCATCATCATGATATCATCATCATCATCATCTCATGGTGATATCATCATCATCATCTCATCATGATATCATCATCATCATCATCATCGCATCATGATATAATCATCATGATATCATCATCATGATATCATCATGATATCATCATCATCATCTCATCATGATATCATCATCATGATATTATCATCATCTCATCATGATATCATCATCATGATATCATCATCATGATATCATCATCATCATCATCTCATGGTGATATCATCATCATCATCTCATCATGATATCATCATCATCATCATCATCATCATCATCATCTCATCATGATATCATCATCATCATCATCATCATCATCTCATCATGATATCATCATCATCATCATCATCATCATCATCTCATCATGATATCATCATCATGATATTATCATCATCTCATCATGATATCATCATCATGATATCATCATCAACATCATCTCATCATGATATCATCATCATGATATCATCATCATCATCATCATCTCATCATGATATCATCATCATGGTATCATCATCATCATCATCTCATCATGATATCATCATCATGATATCATCATCATCTCATCATGATATCATCATCATGGTATCATCATCATCATCATCATCATCTCATCATGATATCATCATCATGATATCATCATCATTTTCACCTCATCATGATATCATCATCCTGATAATATCATCATCATCATCATCATCATCATCATCTCATCATGATATCATCATCATCATCATCTCATCATGATATAATCATCATGATATCATCATCATCATATCATCATGTTATCATCATCATTTCATCATGATATCATCATCATGATATCATCATCATTTTCACCTCATCATGATATCATCATCCTGATAATATCATCATCATCATCATCATCATCATCTCATCATGATATCATCATCATCATCATCTCATCATGATATAATCATCATGATATCATCATCATCATCATATCATCATGATATCATCTTCATGATATCATCATCATCATCATCTCATGGTGATATCATCATCATCATCATCTCATCATGATATAATCATCATCATCATATCATCATGATATCATCATCATCTCATCATGATATCATCATCATGATATCATCATCATCATCTCATGGTGATATCATCATCATCATCATCTCATCATGATATCAACATCATCATCATCTCATCATGATATAATCATCATGATATCATCATCATGATATCATCATGATATCATCATCATCTCATCATGATATCATCATCATGATATCATCATCATCATCTCATGGTGATATTATCATCATCATCATCTCATCATGATATCATCATCATCATCATCTCATCATGATATCATCATAATCATCTCATCATGATATAATCATCATGACATCATCTCATCATGATATCATCATCATCATCTCATCATGATATCATCATCATCATCTCATCATGATATCATCATCATCTCATCATGATATCATCATCATCTCATCATGATATCATCATCATCACCATCTCATCATTCTATTATCATCATCATCTCATCCTGATATCATCATCATGATATCATCATCATCATCATCATCATCATCATCATCATCATCATCATCATCATCTCATCATGATATTATCATCATGATATCATCATCATCATCATCTCATGGTGATATCATCATCATCATCATCTCATCATGATATAATCATCATGATATCATCATCATCATCATCATATCATCATGATATCATCATCTCATCATGATATCATCATCATGATATCATCATCATCATCATCTCATGGTGATATCATCATCATCATCTCATCATGATATCATCAACATCATCATCATCATCTCATCATGATATAATCATCATGATATCATCATCATGATATCATCATGATATCATCATCATCATCTCATCATCATGATATCATCATCATCATCATCTCATGGTGATATCATCATCATCATCATATCATCATGATATCATCATCTCATCATGATATCATCATCATGATATCATCATCATCATCATCATCTCATGGTGATATCATCATCATCATCTCATCATGATATCATCATCATCATCATCATCTCATCATGATATAATCATCATGATATCATCATCATGATATCATCATGATATCATCATCATCATCTCATCATGATATCATCATCATGATATTATCATCATCTCATCATGATATCATCATCATGATATCATCATCATGATATCATCATCATCATCATCATCTCATGGTGATATCATCATCATCATCTCATCATGATATCATCATCATCATCATCATCATCATCATCTCATCATGATATCATCATCATCATCATCATCTCATCATGATATCATCATCATCATCATCATCTCATCATGATATCATCATCATGATATTATCATCATCTCATCATGATATCATCATCATGATATCATCATCAACATCATCTCATCATGATATCATCATCATGATATCATCATCATCATCTCATCATGATATCATCATCATGGTATCATCATCATCATCATCATCTCATCATGATATCATCATCATGATATCATCATCATCTCATCATGATATCATCATCATGGTATCATCATCATCATCATCATCATCATCATCATCATCTCATCATGATATCATCATCATGATATCATCATCATCGTCTCATCATGATATCATCATCATCATCTCATCATGATATCATCATCATCATTTCATCATGATATCATCATCATGATATCATCATCATTTTCAACTCATCATGATATCATCATCCTGATAATATCATCATCATCATCATCATCTCATCATGATATCATCATCATCATCATCTCATCATGATATAATCATCATGATATCATCATCATCATATCATCATGATATCATCATCATGATATCATCATCATCATCATCTCATGGTGATATAATCATCATCATCATCTCATCATGATATAATCATCATGATATCATCATCATCATATCATCATGATATCATCATCATCTCATCATGATATCATCATCATGATATCATCATCATCATCTCATGGTGATATCATCATCATCATCATCATCTCATCATGATATCAACATCATCATCATCTCATCATGATATAATCATCATGATATCATCATCATGATATCATCATGATATCATCATCATCTCATCATGATATCATCATCATGATATCATCATCATCATCTCATGGTGATATTATCATCATCATCATCTCATCATGATATCATCATCATCATCATCTCATCATGATATAATCATCATGACATCATCTCATCATGATATCATCATCATCTCATCATGATATCATCATCATCATCATCTCATCATGATATCATCATCATCATCTCATCATGATATCATCATCATCTCATCATGATATCATCATCATCTCATCATGATATCATCATCATCACCATCTCATCATTCTATTATCATCATCATCTCATCCTGATATCATCATCATGATATCATCATCATCATCATCATCATCATCATCATCTCATCATGATATCATCATCATGATATCATCATCATCATCATCTCATGGTGATATCATCATCATCATCTCATCATGATATCATCATCATCATCATCATCATCTCATCATGATATAATCATCATGATATCATCATCATGATATCATCATGATATCATCATCTCATCATGATATCATCATCATGATATCATCATCATGATATCATCATCATCATCTCATCATGATATCATCATCATCATCTCATCATGATATCATCATCATCATCTCATCATGATATCATCATCATCATCATCTCATCATGATATCATCATCATCTCATCATGATATCATCATCATCTCATCATGATATCATCATCATCACCATCTCATCATTCTATTATCATCATCATCTCATCCTGATATCATCATCATGATATCATCATCATCATCATCATCATCATCATCATCATCATCATCATCATCTCATCATGATATCATTATCATCATCTCATCATGATATCATCATCATGATATCATCATCATGATATCATCATCATGATATCATCATCATCATCATCATAATCATCATCATCATGACATCATCATCATCATCATCTCATCATGATATCATCATCATGATATCATCATCATCATCATCATCATCATCATCATCTCATCATGATATCATCATCATGATATTATCATCATCTCATCATGATATAATCATCATCTCATCATGATATCATCATCATGATATCATCATCAACATCATCTCATCATGATATCATCATCATGATATCATCATCATCATCATCATCATCATCTCATCATGATATCATCATCATGGTATCATCATCATCATCATCATCATCATCATCATCTCATCATTATATCATCATCATGATATCATCATCATCTCATCATGATAT
>JAYKOZ010000024.1:1157500-1219000 GCA_036172795.1 Pelodytes ibericus
ATGATATCATCATCATGGTATCATCATCATCATCATCATCATCTCATCATGATATCATCATCATGATATCATCATCATCTCATCATGATATCATCATCATGATATCATCATCATCTCATCATGATATCATCATCATGATATCATCATCATTTTCACCTCATCATGATATCATCATCCTGATAATATCATCATCATCATCATCATCTCATGTTGATATCATCATCATGATATCATCATCATCTCATCATGATATCATCATCATGATATCATCATCATCATCATCTCATCATGATATCATCATCATGATATCATCATCATCGTCTCATCATGATATCATCATCATCATCTCATCATGATATCATCATCATCATTTCATCATGATATCATCATCATGATATCATCATCATTTTCACCTCATCATGATATCATCATCCTGATAATATCATCATCATCATCATCATCATCATCATCATCTCATGTTGATATCATCATCATCAGCATCTCATCATGATATAATCATCATGATATCATCATCATCATATCATCATGATATCATCATCATCTCATCATGATATCATCATCATGATATCATCATCATCATCTCATGGTGATATCATCATCATCATCATCATCATCTCATCATGATATCATCATCATCATCATCTCATCATGATATAATCATCATGATATCATCATCATGATATCATCATGATATCATCATCATCTCATCATGATATCATCATCATGATATCATCATGATATCATCATCATATCATCATGATATCATCATCATGATATCATCATCATCATCATCATCTCATGGTGATATCATCATCATCATCATCATCTCATCATGATATCATCATCATGATATCATCATCATGATATCATCATCATGATATCATCATCATCATCTCATCATGATATAATCATCATGACATCATCTCATCATGATATAATCATCATCTCATCATGATATCATCATCATCATCATCATCATCATCTCATCATGATATCATCATCATCTCATCATGATATCATCATCATCTCATCATGATATCATCATCATCACCATCTCATCATTCTATTATCATCATCATCTCATCCTGATATCATCATCATGATATCATCATCATCATCATCATCATCTCATCATGATATCATCATCATCATCATCATCATCATCGTCATCATCATCATCATCTCATCATGATATCATCATCATCATCATCTCATCATGATATCATCATCATCATTATCATCATCTCATCATGATGTCATCGTCATCATCATCATCTCATCATGGTATCATCATCATCATCTCATCATGATATCATCATCATGATATCATCATCATCATCTCATCATGATATTATCATCATGATATCATCATCATCATCTCATCATGATATCATCATCATCATCATCTCATCATGATATCATCATCATCATGATATCATCATCTCATCATGATGTCATCGTCATCATCATCATCTCATCATGGTATCATCATCATCATCTCATCATGATATCATCATCATGATATCATCATCATCATCTCATCATGATATTATCATCATGATATCATCATCATCATCTCATCATGATATCATCATCATCATCTCATCATGATATCATCATCATCATGATATCATTATCATCATCATCATCATCATCATCATCATCATCATCATCATCATCATCATCATCATCATCATCTCATCATGATATCATCATCATCATCTCATCATGATATCATCATCATCATCTCATCATGATATCATCATCATGATATCATCATCATCATCATCATCATGATATCATCATCATCATCATCATCATCATCATCATCTCATCATGATATTATCATCATCATCATCATCATCATCATCATCATCATCATCATCATCATCATCATCATCATCATTTCATCATGATATCATCATCATGATATCATCATCATCATCATCATCATCATCATCATCATCATCTCCTCATGATATCATCATCATAATCATCATCTCATCATGATATCATCATCATGATATCATCATCATGATATCATCATCATCATCTCATCATGATATCATCATAATCATCATCATCTCATCATGATATCATCATCAACATCATCATCATCATCTCATCATTATATCATCATCATCATCATCATCTTCATCATCATCATCATCATCATCATCTCATCATGATATCATCAACATGATATCATCATCATCTCATCATGATCTCATTATCATTATCTCATCATCATCATCATCATCATCATCATCTCATCATGATATCATCATCATCATCATCATCATCATCTCATCATGATATCATTATCATCATCTCATCATAATATCATCATCATGATATCATCATCATGATATCATCATCATGATATCATCATCATGATATCATCATCATGATATCATCATCATGATATCATCATCATGATATCATCATCATCATCATCATCATCATCATCTCATGATGATATCATCATCATCATCATCATCATCATCATCATCATCATCTCATCATGATATCATCATCATGATATCATCATCATCATCATCATCATCATCTCATCATGATATCATCATAATCATCATCTCATCATGATATCATCATCATGATATTATCATCATCTCATCATGATATCATCCTCATCTCATCATGATATCATCATCATGATATCATCATCAACATCATCTCATCATGATATCATCATCATGATATCATCATTATCATCATCATCTCATCATGATATCATCATCATGGTATCATCATCATCATCATCATCATCTCATCATGATATCATCATCATGATATCATCATCATCTCATCATGATATCATCATCATGATATCATCATCATCTCATCATGATATCATCATCATGATATCATCATCATTTTCACCTCATCATGATATCATCATCCTGATAATATCATCATCATCATCATCATCTCATGTTGATATCATCATCATGATATCATCATCATCTCATCATGATATCATCATCATGATATCATCATCATCATCATCTCATCATGATATCATCATCATGATATCATCATCATCGTCTCATCATGATATCATCATCATCATCTCATCATGATATCATCATCATCATTTCATCATGATATCATCATCATGATATCATCATCATTTTCACCTCATCATGATATCATCATCCTGATAATATCATCATCATCATCATCATCATCATCATCATCTCATGTTGATATCATCATCATCAGCATCTCATCATGATATAATCATCATGATATCATCATCATCATATCATCATGATATCATCATCATCTCATCATGATATCATCATCATGATATCATCATCATCATCTCATGGTGATATCATCATCATCATCATCATCATCTCATCATGATATCATCATCATCATCATCTCATCATGATATAATCATCATGATATCATCATCATGATATCATCATGATATCATCATCATCTCATCATGATATCATCATCATGATATCATCATGATATCATCATCATATCATCATGATATCATCATCATGATATCATCATCATCATCATCATCTCATGGTGATATCATCATCATCATCATCATCTCATCATGATATCATCATCATGATATCATCATCATGATATCATCATCATGATATCATCATCATCATCTCATCATGATATAATCATCATGACATCATCTCATCATGATATAATCATCATCTCATCATGATATCATCATCATCATCATCATCATCATCTCATCATGATATCATCATCATCTCATCATGATATCATCATCATCTCATCATGATATCATCATCATCACCATCTCATCATTCTATTATCATCATCATCTCATCCTGATATCATCATCATGATATCATCATCATCATCATCATCATCTCATCATGATATCATCATCATCATCATCATCATCATCGTCATCATCATCATCATCTCATCATGATATCATCATCATCATCATCTCATCATGATATCATCATCATCATTATCATCATCTCATCATGATGTCATCGTCATCATCATCATCTCATCATGGTATCATCATCATCATCTCATCATGATATCATCATCATGATATCATCATCATCATCTCATCATGATATTATCATCATGATATCATCATCATCATCTCATCATGATATCATCATCATCATCATCTCATCATGATATCATCATCATCATGATATCATCATCTCATCATGATGTCATCGTCATCATCATCATCTCATCATGGTATCATCATCATCATCTCATCATGATATCATCATCATGATATCATCATCATCATCTCATCATGATATTATCATCATGATATCATCATCATCATCTCATCATGATATCATCATCATCATCTCATCATGATATCATCATCATCATGATATCATTATCATCATCATCATCATCATCATCATCATCTCATCATGATATCATCATCATCATCATCATCATCATCATCATCATCATCATCTCATCATGATATCATCATCATGATATCATCATCATCATCATCATCATCATCATCATCATCTCCTCATGATATCATCATCATAATCATCATCTCATCATGATATCATCATCATGATATCATCATCATGATATCATCATCATCATCTCATCATGATATCATCATAATCATCATCATCTCATCATGATATCATCATCAACATCATCATCATCATCTCATCATTATATCATCATCATCATCATCTTCATCATCATCATCATCATCATCTCATCATGATATCATCAACATGATATCATCATCATCTCATCATGATCTCATTATCATTATCTCATCATCATCATCATCATCATCATCATCATCATCATCATCATCATCTCATCATGATATCATCATCATCATCATCATCATCTCATCATGATATCATTATCATCATCTCATCATAATATCATCATCATGATATCATCATCATGATATCATCATCATGATATCATCATCATCATCATCATCTCATGATGATATCATCATCATCATCATCATCATCATCATCATCTCATCATGATATCATCATCATGATATCATCATCATCATCATCATCTCATCATGATATCATCATAATCATCATCTCATCATGATATCATCATCATGATATTATCATCATCTCATCATGATATCATCATCATCTCATCATGATATCATCATCATGATATCATCATCAACATCATCTCATCATGATATCATCATCATGATATCATCATTATCATCATCATCTCATCATGATATCATCATCATGGTATCATCATCATCATCATCATCATCTTATCATGATATCATCATCATGATATCATCATCATCTCATCATGATATCATCATCATGATATCATCATCATGATATCATCATCATCATCATCTCATCATGATACCATCATCATGATATCATCATCATGATATCATCATCATCTTATCATGATATCATCATCATCATCATCTCATCATGATACCATCATCATGATATCATCATCATCATCTCATCATGATATCATCATCATCATTTCATCATGATATCATCATCATGATATCATCATCATTTTCACCTCATCATGATATCATCATCCTGATAATATCATCATCATCATCATCATCTCATGTTGATATCATCATCATGATATCATCATCATCTCATCATGATATCATCATCATGATATCATCATCATCATCATCTCATCATGATATCATCATCATGATATCATCATCATCGTCTCATCATGATATCATCATCATCATCTCATCATGATATCATCATCATCATTTCATCATGATATCATCATCATGATATCATCATCATTTTCACCTCATCATGATATCATCATCCTGATAATATCATCATCATCATCATCATCATCTCATGTTGATATCATCATCATCAGCATCTCATCATGATATAATCATCATGATATCATCATCATCATATCATCATGATATCATCATCATCTCATCATGATATCATCATCATGATATCATCATCATCATCATCTCATGGTGATATCATCATCATCATCATCATCATCTCATCATGATATCATCATCATCATCATCTCATCATGATATAATCATCATGATATCATCATCATGATATCATCATGATATCATCATCATCTCATCATGATATCATCATCATGATATCATCATGATATCATCATCATCATATCATCATGATATCATCATCATGATATCATCATCATCATCATCTCATGGTGATATCATCATCATCATCATCTCATCATGATATCATCATCATGATATCATCATCATGATATCATCATCATGATATCATCATCATGATATCATCATCATCATCTCATCATGATATCATCATCATCATCTCATCATGATATAATCATCATGACATCATCTCATCATGATATAATCATCATCTCATCATGATATCATCATCATCATCATCATCTCATCATGATATCATCATCATCTCATCATGATATCATCATCATCTCATCATGATATCATCATCATCACCATCTCATCATTCTATTATCATCATCATCTCATCCTGATATCATCATCATGATATCATCATCATCATCATCATCATCTCATCATGATATCATCATCATCATCATCATCATCATCATCATCATCATCATCTCATCATGATATCATTATCATCATCTCATCATGATATCATCATCATCTCATCATGATATCATCATCATCTCATCATGATATCATCATCATCACCATCATCATCATCGTCTCATGATGATATCATCATCATCATCATCATCATCTCATCATGATATCATCATCATGATATCATCATCATCATCATCATCATCTCATCATGATATCATCATCATGATATTATCATCATCTCATCATGATATCATCATCATCTCATCATGATATCATCATCATGATATCATCATCAACATCATCTCATCATGATATCATCATCATGATATCATCATCATCATCATCATCATCTCATCATGATATCATCATCATGGTATCATCATCATCATCATCATCATCTCATCATGATATCATCATCATCTCATCATGATATCATCATCATGATATCATCATCATCATCATCTCATCATGATATCATCATCATGATATCATCATCATCTCATCATGATATCATCATCATCTCATCATGATATCATCATCATCATCATGTCATCATGATATCATCATCATGATATCATCATGATTTTCATCTCATCATGATATCATCATCAACATCATCATCATCATCATCATCATCATCACATCATAATATTATCATCATCTCATCATGATATCATCATCTCATCATGATATCATCATCATGATATCATCATCATATCATCATCATCATCATCTCATCATGATATCATCATCATCGCATCATGATATCATCATCATCATCATCATTACCGTCTCATCATGATATCATCATCTCATCATAATATTATCATCATCTCATCATGATATCATCATCATCATCATCATCATGATATCATCATCATCATCTCATCATGATATCATCATCATCATCATCATCTCATCATGATATCATCATCATCATCATCTCATCATGATATCATCATCATCATCTCATCATGATATCATCATCATCTCATCATGATATCATCATCATCATCTCATCATGATATCATCATCATCATCATCATCATCATCATCATCATCTCATCATGATATCATCATCATCATCTCATCATGATATTATCATCATCTCATCATGATATCATCATCATCATCATCATCATCTCATCATGATATCATCATCATCATCTCATCATGATATCATCATCATCATCTCATCATGATATCATCATCATCATCTCATCATGATATCATCATCATCATCATCATCATCTCATCATGATATCATCATCATCATCATCATCATAATCATCATCATCTCATCATGATATCATCATCATCATCATCTCATCATGATATCATCATCATCATCATCATCATCATCATCATCATCATCTCATCATGATGTCATCGTCATCATCATCATCATCTCATCATGGTATCATCATCATCATCTCATCATGATATCATCATCATGATATCATCATCATCATCTCATCATGATATTATCATCATGATATCATCATCATCATCATCTCATCATGATATCATCATCATCATCTCATCATGATATCATCATAATGATATTATAATCATCATCTCATCATGATATCATCATCATCATGATATCATTATCATCATCATCATCATCATCATCATCATCATCATCATCTCATCATGATATCATCATCATGATATCATCATCATCATCATGATATCATCATCATGATATCATCATCATGATATCATCATCATGATATCATCATCATCATCATGATATCATCATCATGATATCATCATCATCATCATCTCATCATGATATTATCATCATGATATCATCATCATCATCTCATCATGATATCATCATCATCATCATCATTTCATCATGATATCATCATCATGATATCATCATCATCATCATCATCATCATCATCATCATCATCTCCTCATGATATCATCATCATAATCATCATCTCATCATGATATCATCATCATGATATCATCATCATCATCTCATCATGATATCATCATAATCATCATCATCTCATCATGATATCATCATCAACATCATCATCATCATCTCATCATTATATCATCATCATCATCATCATCATCATCATCATCATCTCATCATGATATCATCAACATGATATCATCATCATCATCATCTCATCATGATATCATTATCATTATCTCATCATGATATCATCGTCATGATATCTTCATCATCATCATCTCATCATGATATCATCATCGTGATATCATCATCATTATCATCTCATCATGATATCATCGCCATGATATCATCATCATCATCATCTCATCATGATATCATCATCATGATATCATGATATCATCATCATGATATTATCATCATCTCATCATGATATCATCATCATCTCATCATGATATCATCATCATGATATCATCATCAACATCATCTCATCATGATATCATCATCATGGTATCATCATCATCATCATCATCATCATCATCATCTCATCATGATATCATCATCATGATATCATCATCATCTCATCATGATATCATCATCATCTCATCATGATATCATCATCATGATATCATCATCATCATCATCTCATCATGATATCATCATCATGATATCATCATCATCATCTCATCATGATATCATCATCATCATCTCATCATGATATCATCATCATCATTTCATCATGATATCATCATCATGATATCATCATGATTTTCATCTCATCATGATATCATCAACATCATCATCATCATCATCACATCATTATATCATCATCATCATCATCATCATCATCATCATCATCATCATCATCTCATCATGATATCATCATCATCACCATCATCATCATCTCATCATGATATCATCATCATGATATCATCATCATGATATCATCATCATATCATCATCATCATCATCATCTCATCATGATATCATCATCATCGCATCATGATATCATCATCATCATCATCATTACTGTCTCATCGTGATATCATCATCTCATCATAATATTATCATCATCTCATCATGATATCATCATCATCATCATCATCTCATCATGATATCATCATCATCATCATCATCATCATCATCTCATCATGATATTCTCATCATCTCATCATGATATCATCATCATCGCATCATGATATCATCATCATCATCATCATTACTGTCTCATCGTGATATCATCATCTCATCATAATATTATCATCATCTCATCATGATATCATCATCATCATCATCATCTCATCATGATATCATCATCATCATCATCATCATCTCATCATGATATTCTCATCATCTCATCATGATATCATCATCATCATCTCATCATGATATCATCATCATCATCATCATCATCATCATCTCATCATGATATCATCATCATCATCTCATCATGATATTATCATCATCTCATCATGATATCATCATCAACATCATCATCATCATCATCATCATCATCATCATCATCTCATCATGATATCATCATCATCATCTCATCATGATATCATCATCATCATCTCATCATGATATCATCATCATCATCATCATTATCATCATCTCATCATGATATCATCATCATCATCTCATCATGATATCATCATCATCATAATCATCATCATCTCATCATGATATGATCATCATCATCATCATCTCATCATGATATCATCATCATCATCATCATCATCATCTCATCATGATGTCATCGTCATCATCATCATCATCTCATCATGGTATCATCATCATCATCTCATCATGATATCATCATCATGATATCATCATCATCATCTCATCATGATATTATCATCATGATATCATCATCATCATAATCTCATCATGATATCATTATCATCATCATCATCATCATCTCATCATGATATCATCATCATGATATCATCATCATGATATCATCATCATGATATCATCATCATGATATCATCATCATGATATCATCATCATCATCATCATGATATCATCATCATGATATCATCATCATCATCATCTCATCATGATATCATCATCATTTTCACCTCATCATGATATCATCATCCTGATAATATCATCATCATCATCATCTCATGTTGATATCATCATCATGATATCATCTTCATCTCATCATGATATCATCATCATGATATCATCATCATCATCATCTCATCATGATATCATCATCATGATATCATCATCATCGTCTCATCATGATATCATCATCATCATCATCATCATCATCATTTCATCATGATATCATCATCATGATATCATCATCATTTCATCATGATATCATCATCATCACCATCTCATCATGCTATCATTATCATCATTTCATCATCATCTCATCATGATATCATCATCATCATCATCATCATCATCATCATCATCATCATCATCTCATCATGATATCATCATCATCATCTCATCATGATATCATCATCTCATCATGATATCATCATCATTTTATCATGATATCATCATCATCACCATCTCATCATGCTATCATTATCATCATCATCATCATCATCATCATCTCATCATGATATCATCATCATCATCTCATCATGATATCATCATCTCATCATGATATCATCATCATTTTATCATGATATCATCATCATCACCATCTCATCATGCTATCATTATCATCATCTCATCATGATATCATCATCATGATATTATCATCATCATCATCATCTCATCATGATATCATCATCATGATATCATCATCATGATATCATCATCATCTCATCATGATATCATCATCATCATCATCATCTCATCATGATGTAATCATCATGATATCATCATCATCATCATCATCATATCATCATGATATCATCATCATCATCTTATCATGATATCATCATCATGATATCATCATCATCATCTCATGGTGATATCATCATCATCATCATCTCATCATGATATAATCATCATGATATCATCATCATCATATCATCATGATATCATCATCATCATCATATCATCATGATATCATCATCATGATATCACCATCATCATCTCATGGTGATATCATCATCATCATCATCATCATCATCTCATCATGATATCATCATCATCATCATCTCATCATGATATAATCATCATGATATCATCATCATCATATCATCATGATATCATCATCATCTCATCATGATAACATCATCATGATATCATCATCATCATCTCATGGTGATATCATCATCATCATCATCATCATCATCTCATCATGATATCATCATCATGATATCATCATCATGATATCATCATCATCATCTCATCATGATATCATCATCATCATCTCATCATGATATAATCATCATGACATCATCTCATCATGATATAATCATCATCTCATCATGATATCATCATCATCATCATCATCATCATCTCATCATGATATCATCATCATCTCATCATGATATCATCATCATCTCATCATGATATCATCATCATCACCATCTCATCATTCTATTATCATCATCATCTCATCCTGATATCATCATCATGATATCATCATCATCATCATCATCTCATCATGATATCATCATCATCATCATCATCATCATCATCATCATCATCATCTCATCATGATATCATTATCATCATCTCATCATGATATCATCATCATCTCATCATGATATCATCATCATCTCATCATGATATCATCATCATCATCATCATCATCTCATCATGATATCATCATCATGATATCATCATCATCATCATCATCATCTCATCATGATATCATCATCATGATATTATCATCATCTCATCATGATATCATCATCATCTCATCATGATATCATCATCATGATATCATCATCAACATCATCTCATCATGATATCATCATCCTGATAATATCATCATCATCATCTCATGTTGATATCATCATCATGATATCATCATCATCTCATCATGATATCATCATCATGATATCATCATCATCATCATCTCATCATGATATCATCATCATGATATCATCATCATCGTCTCATCGTGATATCATCATCATCATCTCATCATGATATCATCATCATCATTTCATCATGATATCATCATCATTTTCACCTCATCATGATATCATCATCCTGATAATATCATCATCATCATCATCATCATCTCATGTTGATATCATCATCATCAGCATCTCATCATGATATAATCATCATGATATCATCATCATCTCATCATGATATCATCATCATGATATCATCATCATCATCTCATGGTGATATCATCATCATCATCATCATCATCTCATCATGATATCATCATCATCATCATCTCATCATGATATAATCATCATGATATCATCATCATGATATCATCATGATATCATCATCATCTCATCATGATATCATCATCATGATAACATCATGATATCATCATCATCATATCATCATGATATCATCATCATGATATCATCATCATCATCATCTCATGGTGATATCATCATCATCATCATCATCTCATCATGATATCATCATCATGATATCATCATCATGATATCATCATCATGATATCATCATCATCATCTCATCATGATATCATCATCATCATCTCATCATGATATAATCATCATGACATCATCTCATCATGATATAATCATCATCTCATCATGATATCATCATCATCATCATCATCATCATCATCTCATCATGATATCATCATCATCTCATCATGATATCATCATCATCTCATCATGATATCATCATCATCACCATCTCATCATTCTATTATCATCATCATCTCATCCTGATATCATCATCATGATATCATCATCATCATCATCATCTCATCATGATATCATCATCATCATCATCATCATCATCATCATCATCATCTCATCATGATATCATCATCATCTCATCATGATATCATCATCATCACCATCTCATCATTCTATTATCATCATCATCTCATCCTGATATCATCATCATGATATCATCATCATCATCATCATCATCTCATCATGATATCATCATCATCATCATCATCATCATCATCATCATCATCATCATCATCATCATCTCATCATGATATCATTATCATCATCTCATCATGATATCATCATCATCTCATCATGATATCATCATCATCTCATCATGATATCATCATCATCACCATCATCATCATCGTCTCATGATGATATCATCATCATCATCATCATCATCTCATCATGATATCATCATCATGATATCATCATCATCATCATCTCATCATGATATCATCATCATGATATTATCATCATCTCATCATGATATCATCATCATCTCATCATGATATCATCATCATGATATCATCATCAACATCATCTCATCATAATATCATCATCATGATATCATCATCATCATCATCATCTCATCATGATATCATCATCATGGTATCATCATCATCATCATCATCATCTCATCATGATATCATCATCATGATATCATCATCATCTCATCATGATATCATCATCATGATATCATCATCATCATCATCTCATCATGATATCATCATCATGATATCATCATCATCTCATCATGATATCATCATCATCTCATCATGATATCATCATCATCATCATGTCATCATGATATCATCATCATGATATCATCATGATTTTCATCTCATCATGATATCATCATCAACATCATCATCATCATCATCATCATCATCATCACATCATAATATTATCATCATCTCATCATGATATCATCATCTCATCATGATATCATCATCATGATATCATCATCATATCATCATCATCATCATCATCATCTCATCATGATATCATCATCATCGCATCATGATATCATCATCATCATCATCATTACCGTCTCATCATGATATCATCATCTCATCATAATATTATCATCATCTCATCATGATATCATCATCATCATCATCATCATCTCATCATGATATCATCATCATCATCTCATCATGATATCATCATCATCATCATCATCTCATCATGATATCATCATCATCATCATCTCATCATGATATCATCATCATCATCTCATCATGATATCATCATCATCTCATCATGATATCATCATCATCATCTCATCATGATATCATCATCATCATCATCATCATCATCATCTCATCATGATATCATCATCATCATCTCATCATGATATTATCATCATCTCATCATGATATCATCATCATCATCATCATCATCATCTCATCATGATATCATAATCATCATCATCATCATCATAATCATCATCATCTCATCATGATATCATCATCATCATCATCTCATCATGATATCATCATCATCATCATCATCATCATCATCATCTCATCATGATGTCATCGTCATCATCATCATCATCTCATCATGGTATCATCATCATCATCTCATCATGATATCATCATCATGATATCATCATCATCATCTCATCATGAAATTATCATCATGATATCATCATCATCATCATCTCATCATGATATCATCATCATCATCTCATCATGATATCATCATAATGATATTATAATCATCATCTCATCATGATATCATCATCATCATCATGATATCATCATCATGATATCATCATCATGATATCATCATCATCATCATGATATCATCATCATGATATCATCATCATCATCATCTCATCATGATATTATCATCATGATATCATCATCATCATCTCATCATGATATCATCATCATCATCATCTCATCATGATATTATCATCATGATATCATCATCATCATCATCATGATATCATCATCATGATATCATCATCATCATCATCTCATCATGATATTATCATCATGATATCATCATCATCATCTCATCATGATATCATCATCATCATCATCTCATCATGATATTATCATCATGATATCATCATCATCATCTCATCATGATATCATCATCATCATCATTTCATCATGATATCATCATCATGATATCATCATCATCATCATCATCATCATCATCATCTCCTCATGATATCATCATCATAATCATCATCTCATCATGATATCATCATCATGATATCATCATCATCATCTCATCATGATATCATCATAATCATCATCATCTCATCATGATATCATCATCAACATCATCATCATCATCTCATCATTATATCATCATCATCATCATCATCATCATCATCATCATCATCATCTCATCATGATATCATCAACATGATATCATCATCATCATCATCTCATCATGATATCATTATCATTATCTCATCATGATATCATCGTCATGATATCTTCATCATCATCATCTCATCATGATATCATCATCGTGATATCATCATCATTATCATCTCATCATGATATCATCGCCATGATATCATCATCATCATCATCTCATCATGATATTATCATCATCTCATCATGATATCATCATCATCTCATCATGATATCATCATCATGATATCATCATCAACATCATCTCATCATGATATCATCATCATGATATCATCATCATCATCATCATCATCTCATCATGATATCATCATCATGGTATCATCATCATCATCATTATCATCATCTCATCATGATATCATCATCATGATATCATCATCATCTCATCATGATATCATCATCATCTCATCATGATATCATCATCATGATATCATCATCATCATCATCTCATCATGATATCATCATCATGATATCATCATCATCATCTCATCATGATATCATCATCATCATCATCTCATCATGATATCATCATCATCATCTCATCATGATATCATCATCATGATATCATCATCATCATCTCATCATGAAATTATCATCATGATATCATCATCATCATCATCTCATCATGATATCATCATCATCATCTCATCATGATATCATCATAATAATATTATAATCATCATCTCATCATGATATCATCATCATCATCATGATATCATCATCATGATATCATCATCATGATATCATCATCATCATCATGATATCATCATCATGATATCATCATCATCATCATCTCATCATGATATTATCATCATGATATCATCATCATCATCTCATCATGATATCATCATCATCATCATCTCATCATGATATTATCATCATGATATCATCATCATCATCATCATGATATCATCATCATGATATCATCATCATCATCATCTCATCATGATATTATCATCATGATATCATCATCATCATCTCATCATGATATCATCATCATCATCATCTCATCATGATATTATCATCATGATATCATCATCATCATCTCATCATGATATCATCATCATCATCATTTCATCATGATATCATCATCATGATATCATCATCATCATCATCATCATCATCATCTCCTCATGATATCATCATCATAATCATCATCTCATCATGATATCATCATCATGATATCATCATCATCATCTCATCATGATATCATCATAATCATCATCATCTCATCATGATATCATCATCAACATCATCATCATCATCTCATCATTATATCATCATCATCATCATCATCATCATCATCATCATCATCATCATCTCATCATGATATCATCAACATGATATCATCATCATCATCATCTCATCATGATATCATTATCATTATCTCATCATGATATCATCGTCATGATATCTTCATCATCATCATCTCATCATGATATCATCATCGTGATATCATCATCATTATCATCTCATCATGATATCATCGCCATGATATCATCATCATCATCATCTCATCATGATATTATCATCATCTCATCATGATATCATCATCATCTCATCATGATATCATCATCATGATATCATCATCAACATCATCTCATCATGATATCATCATCATGATATCATCATCATCATCATCATCATCATCTCATCATGATATCATCATCATGGTATCATCATCATCATCATCATCATCATCATCTCATCATGATATCATCATCATGATATCATCATCATCTCATCATGATATCATCATCATCTCATCATGATATCATCATCATGATATCATCATCATCATCATCTCATCATGATATCATCATCATGATATCATCATCATCATCTCATCATGATATCATCATCATCATCATCTCATCATGATATCATCATCATCATTTCATCATGATATCATCATCATGATATCATCATGATTTTCATCTCATCATGATATCATCATCAACATCATCATCATCATCATCATCATCATCACATCATTATATCATCATCATCATCATCATCATCATCATCATCATCATCATCATCTCATCATGATATCATCATCATCACCATCATCATCATCTCATCATGATATCATCATCATGATATCATCATCATATCATCATCATCATCATCATCTCATCATGATATCATCATCATCGCATCATGATATCATCATCATCATCATCATTACCGTCTCATCGTGATATCATCATCTCATCATAATATTATCATCATCTCATCATGATATCATCATCATCATCATCATCATCATCTCATCATGATATCATCATCATCATCATCATCATCATCATCTCATCATGATATTCTCATCATCTCATCATGATATCATCATCATCATCTCATCATGATATCATCATCATCATCATCATCATCTCATCATGATATCATCATCATCATCTCATCATGATATTATCATCATCTCATCATGATATCATCATCATCATCATCATCATCATCATCATCTCATCATGATATCATCATCATCATCTCATCATGATATCATCATCATCATCTCATCATGATATCATCATCATCATCATCATCATCATCATCATCATCTCATCATGATATCATCATCATCATCTCATCATGATATCATCATCATCATCATCATAATCATCATCATCTCATCATGATATCATCATCATCATCATCATCTCATCATGATATCATCATCATCATCATCATCATCATCTCATCATGATGTCATCGTCATCATCATCATCATCATCTCATCATGGTATCATCATCATCATCTCATCATGATATCATCATCATGATATCATCATCATCATCTCATCATGATATTATCATCATGATATCATCATCATCATAATCTCATCATGATATCATTATCATCATCATCATCTCATCATGATATCATCATCATGATATCATCATCATGATATCATCATCATGATATCATCATCATGATATCATCATCATCATCTCATCATGATATTATCATCATGATATCATCATCATCATAATCTCATCATGATATCATCATCATTTTCACCTCATCATGATATCATCATCCTGATAATATCATCATCATCATCATCTCATGTTGATATCATCATCATGATATCATCATCATCATCATCTCATCATGATATCATCATCATGATATCATCATCATCGTCTCATCATGATATCATCATCATCATCATCATCATCATCATCATCATTTCATCATGATATCATCATCATGATATCATCATCATTTCATCATGATATCATCATCATCACCATCTCATCATGCTATCATTATCATCATTTCATCATCATCTCATCATGATATCATCATCATCATCATCATCATCATCATCATCATCATCATCATCATCATCATCTCATCATGATATCATCATCATCATCATCTCATCATGATATCATCATCTCATCATGATATCATCATCATTTTATCATGATATCATCATCATCACCATCTCATCATGCTATCATTATCATCATCATCATCATCATCATCATCATCATCTCATCATGATATCATCATCATCATCTCATCATGATATCATTATCATCATCATCATCATCATCATCATCATCATCATCTCATCATGCTATCATTATCATCATCTCATCATGATATCATCATCATGATATTATCATCATCATCATCATCATCATCTCATCATGATATCATCATCATCATCATCATCTCATCATGATGTAATCATCATGATATCATCATCATCATCATCATATCATCATGATATCATCATCATCATCTTATCATGATATCATCATCATGATATCATCATCATCATCTCATGGTGATATCATCATCATTATCATCTCATCATGATATAATCATCATGATATCATCATCATCATATCATCATGATATCATCATCATCATCATATCATCATGATATCATCATCATGATATCACCATCATCATCTCATGGTGATATCATCATCATCATCATCATCATCATCTCATCATGATATCATCATCATCATCATCTCATCATGATATAATCATCATGATATCATCATCATCATATCATCATGATATCATCATCATCTCATCATGATAACATCATCATGATATCATCATCATCATCTCATGGTGATATCATCATCATCATCATCATCATCATCTCATCATGATATCATCATCATGATATCATCATCATGATATCATCATCATGATATCATCATCATCATCTCATCATGATATCATCATCATCATCTCATCATGATATAATCATCATGACATCATCTCATCATGATATCATCATCATCATCTCATCATGATATCATCATCATCATCATCATCATCATCATCATCTCATCATGATATCATCATCATCTCATCATGATATCATCATCATCTCATCATGATATCATCATCATCATCATCATCATCACCATCTCATCATTCTATTATCATCATCATCTCATCATGATATTATCATCATGATATCATCATCATGATATCATCATCATCATCATCATCTCATCATGATATCATCATCATCATCATCATCATCATCATCATCATCATCATCTCATCATGATATCATCATCATCATCATCATCATCATCATCATCATCATCTCATCATGATATCATTATCATCATCTCATCATGATATCATCATCATGATATCATCATCATGATATCATCATCATGATATCATCATCATGATATCATCATCATGATATCATCATCATCATCATCATCATCATCATCATCATCATCTCATCATGATATCATCATCATCATCATCATCATCATCTCATCATGATATCGTCATCATCATCATCATCTCATCATGATATCATCATCATGATATCATCATCAACATCATCTCATCATGATATCATCATCATGATATCATCATCATCATCATCATCATCTCATCATGATATCATCATCATGGTATCATCATCATCATCATCATCATCTCATCATGATATCATCATCATGATATCATCATCATCTCATCATGATATCATCATCATGGTATCATCATCATCATCATCATCATCTCATCATGATATCATCATCATGATATCATCATCATCTCATCATGATATCATCATCATGATATCATCATCATCATCATCTCATCATGATATCATCATCATGATATCATCATCATCGTCTCATCATGATATCATCATCATCATCTCATCATGATATCATCATCATCATTTCATCATGATATCATCATCATGATATCATCATCATTTTCACCTCATCATGATATCATCATCCTGATAATATCATCATCATCATCATCATCATCTCATGTTGATATCATCATCATCAGCATCTCATCATGATATAATCATCATGATATCATCATCATCATATCATCATGATATCATCATCATCTCATCATGATATCATCATCATGATATCATCATCATCATCTCATGGTGATATCATCATCATCATCATCATCTCATCATGATATCATCATCATCAGCATCTCATCATGATATAATCATCATGATATCATCATCATCATATCATCATGATATCATCATCATCTCATCATGATATCATCATCATGATATCATCATCATCATCTCATGGTGATATCATCATCATCATCATCATCTCATCATGATATCATCATCATCATCATCTCATCATGATATAATCATCATGATATCATCATCATGATATCATCATGATATCATCATGATATCATCATCATCTCATCATGATATCATCATCATGATATCATCATGATATCATCATCATCATATCATCATGATATCATCATCATGATATCATCATCATCATCATCTCATGGTGATATCATCATCATCATCATCATCTCATCATGATATCATCATCATGATATCATCATCATGATATCATCATCATGATATCATCATCATCATCTCATCATGATATCATCATCTCATCATGATATCATCATCATGACATCATCTCATCATGATATAATCATCATCTCATCATGATATCATCATCATCATCATCATCATCATCATCATCATCTCATCATGATATCATCATCATCTCATCATGATATCATCATCATCTCATCATGATATCATCATCATCACCATCTCATCATTCTATTATCATCATCATCTCATCCTGATATCATCATCATGATATCATCATCATCATCATCATCATCATCTCATCATGATATCATCATCATCATCATCATCATCATCATCTCATCATGATATCATTATCATCATCTCATCATGATATCATCATCATCTCATCATGATATCATCATCATCACCATCATCATCATCGTCTCATCATGATATCATCATCATGATATCATCATCATCATCATCATCATCATCATCTCATCATGATATCATCATCATGATATTATCATCATCTCATCATGATATCATCATCATCTCATCATGATATCATCATCATCATCATCATCATCATCTCATCATGATATCATCATCATGGTATCATCATCATCATCATCATCATCATCTCATCATGATATCATCATCATGATATCATCATCATCTCATCATGATATCATCATCATGATATCATCATCATCATCTCATCATGATATCATCATCATGATATCATCATCATCTCATCATGATATCATCATCATCTCATCATGATATCATCATCATCATCATGTCATCATGATATCATCATCATGATATCATCATGATTTTCATCTCATCATGATATCATCAACATCATCATCATCATCATCATCATCATCATCACATCATAATATTATCATCATCTCATCATGATATCATCATCTCATCATGATATCATCATCATGATATCATCATCATATCATCATCATCATCATCATCATCTCATCATGATATCATCATCATCATCATCATCATCATCTCATCATGATATCATCATCATCATCTCATCATGATATCATCATCATCATCATCATCATCTCATCATGATATTATCATCATCTCATCATGATATCATCATCATCATCATCATCATCTCATCATGATATCATCATCATCATCTCATCATGATATTCATCATCATCATCTCATCATGATATCATCATCATCATCATCTCATCATTATATCATCATCATCATCATTAGCGTCTCATCATGATATCATTATGATATCATCATCATCATCATCATCTCATCATGATATCATCATCATCATCTCATCATGATATCATCATCATCATCATCTCATCATGATATCATCATCATCATCTCATCATGATATCATCATCACCATCATCTCATCATGATATCATCATCATCATCATCATCATCTCATCATGATATCATCATCATCATCATCTCATCTTTAAATCATCATCTTGATATCATAATCATCATCATCATTTCATCATCATCATCATCATCATCATCATCATCATCATCATCATCATCATCTCATCATGATATCATCATCATCATCTCATCATGATATCATCATCTTGATATCATAATCATCATCATCATTTCATCATGATATCATCATCATCATCATCATCATCATCATCTCATCATTATATCATCATCATCATCATCATCTCATCTTTATATCATCATCTTGATATCATAATCATCATCATCATTTCATCATGATATCATCATCATCATCATCATCTCATCATTATATCATCATCATCATCATCATTACCGTCTCATCATGATATCATTATGATATCATCATCATCATCATCATCTCATCATGATATCATCATCATCATCTCATCATGATATCATCATCATCATCATCATCATCTCATCATGATATCATCATCATCATCATCTCATCATGATATCATCAACATCATCATCATCATCTCATCATGATATCATCATCATCATCATCATCATCATCTCATCATGATATCATCATCATCATCATCATCATCATCATCTCATCTTTATATCATCATCTTGATATCATAATCATCATCATCATGATATCATCATCATCATCATCATCATCATCTCATCATTATATCATCATCATCATTATTACCGTCTCATCATGATATCATCATCATCTCATCATGGTATCATCATCATCTCATCATGATAACATCATCATCTCATCATGATATTATCATCATCTCATCATGATATCATCATCATCATCATCATCATCATCTCATCATGATATCATCATCATCATCTCATCATGATATCATCATCATCTCATCATGATATCATCATCATCATCATCTCATCATGATATCATCATCATCTCATCATGATATCATCATCATCATCATCATCTCATCATGGTATCATCATCATCATCATCTCATCATGATATCATCAACATCATCATCATCATCTCATCATGATATCATCATCATCATCTTCATCATCATCATCTCATCATGATATCATCATCATCATCATCATCATCATCATCTCATCAATATATCATCATCTTGATATCATAATCATCATCATCATGATATCATCATCATCATCATCATCATCTCATCATTATATCATCATCATCATTATTACCGTCTCATCATGATATCATCATCATCTCATCATGGTATCATCATCATCTCATCATGATAACATCATCATCTCATCATGATATTATCATCATCTCATCATGATATCATCATCATCATCATCATCATCATCTCATCATGATATCATCATCATCATCATCTCATCATGATATCATCATCATCTCATCATGATATCATCATCATCATCATCTCATCATGATATCATCATCATCTCATCATGATATCATCATCAACATCATCATCATCATCTTCTTCTCATCATTATATCATCATCATCATCATCATCATCTCATCATGATATCATCATCATGATATCATCATCATCATCATCTCATCATGATATCATTATCATCATCTCATCATGATATCATCATCATGATATCATCATCATCATCTCATCATGATATCATCATCGTGATATCATCATCATCATCATCTCATCATGATATCATCGTCATGATATCATCATCATCATCTCATCATGATATCATCATCGTGATATCATCATCATCATCATCTCATCATGATATCATCGTCATGATATCATCATCATCATCATCATCTCATCATGATATCATCATCATTATATCATCATCATCATCATCATCTCATCATGATATCATCATCATTATATCATCATCATCATCATCATCATCATCATCATCATCTCATCATGATATCATCATCATCACCATCATCATCTCATTATGATATCATCATCATCATCATCATCTCCTCATGATATCATCATCATAATCATCATCTCATCATGATATCATCATCATGATATCATCATCATCATCATCATCTCATCATGATATCATCATAATCATCATCATCTCATCATGATATCATCATCAACATCATCATCATCATCATCATCCTCTCATCATTATATCATCATCATCATCATCTCATCATGATATCATTATCATCATCTCATCATGATATCATCGTCATGATATCATCATCATCTCATCATGATATCATCATCGTGATATCATCATCATCATCATCATCATCATCTCATCATGATATAATCATCATGATATCATCATCATCATCATCCCATCATGATATCATCATGATATCATCATCATCATCATCTCATCATGATATCATCATCATGATATCATCATCATGATATCATCATCATCATCATCATCATCATCTCATCATGATATCATCATCCTCATGATATCATTATCATCATCATCTCATCATGATATCATCATCATGATATCATCATCATCATCATCATCATCATGATATCATCATCATCATCATCATCGTCATGATATCATCATCATCATCATCATCATGATATCATCATCATCATCATCATCTCATCTTTATATCATCATCTTGATATCATAATCATCATCATCATTTCATCATGATATCATCATCATCATCATCATCATCTCATCATTATATCATCATCATCATCATTACCGTCTCATCATGATATCATCATCATCATCATGGTATCATCATCATCATCATCTCATCATGATATCATCATCATCTCATCATGATATCATCATCATCATGATATTATCATCATCTCATCATGATATCATCATCATCATCATCATCATCATCATCATCATCCAAAACAAACAAGTAAACAAAAGTGCGCTTAACACAAACTGTGAAAAAATACAAGGTGTCAACTTTATTAATATAAGTGAATAATGAATGAACTGTAGTGAGATCCAGGAGAAGCTATGTCTCCCCTATGGTTTTTATCAAGAGCTGGTTATCAAACCAGCTGACAAAGGTGGAGGTACAGTGATTATGTCTAGGGATAATTATATTCAGGAAGCCCTTCGACAACTAGAACAAGAAAGTACCTACAAAAAACTTAAGGATAATCCAACTAATGACTTTAAAAAGAAACTAGTCAAATATTTAGATAAGGGAAAAAGTGAAAATTATCTATCTAAAAATGAATATGATTATATTAACATAATGAATCCAAAAATTCCAGTAATCTATTTTCTTCCAAAAATTCACAAAGACCCAATACATCCCCCAGGAAGACCCATAGTCTCGGGAGTCGATTCCATGTTTTCAAATTTATCAGAGTATCTCGATCACATACTACAGCCGTATGTTAAAGATACCAAATCTTATTTAAAAGACACCATAAGTATATTGCAGATTCTACAAAACTGCAAGTGGGAAGATGATTTCTTTCTGGTGTCTAGCGATGTTACGTCCCTCTATACCATAATCAATCACCAACAGGGATGTGAGGCAGTAAAGAAAACTTTAAAAGAAAAAAATATATTGAAAGACGGTCAGATTGACTATGTGGTAGAAGGTATTGATCTCATATTAAACCACAATTTTTTTTGGTTCCTGGACAAATTCTATCTCCAGTGCACCGGTACAGCCATGGGATCCAGGTTCGCCCCCAGTTATGCCAACTTGTTTATGTCCCAATGGTAAAACACATATGTTTGGGGGCATAACTGGGAGGCGAACCTGGTCCTGTATTACCGCTATATAGACGATCTTATTTTTATATGGAGGGGTGATGAAGCAAGTCTAAATTCTTTCCTTAATTTTTTGAATGACAACAACCTAAATATAGCTCTTAATACTATATACAGTAAAGAACGTATCACTTTTTTGGATCTAGAAATTTATATAGAAAATGGACACATTAAAACCAAAAATTATTTCAAAAAGGTAGATGCCAATAGCTATATAGAGAGAAATAGTTGTCACTATCCCCCATGGCTCAAGGGCATACCAAAGGGGCAGTTTGCCCGAATTAGAAGAAATTGCACCGACTTAAATACCTATAAAGAACAAACAAATGTTCTAAAAGAAAAGTTTGTGGAAAAGGGATACGACAGTAGCTATATAGATCAGACCATCGCTATTATTTCAGAAACAGATAGAAATCAATTACTAACATATAAAACCAAAGAGGCAGACAACAAATTTCTGAATAATATGCCCCTTATCTTTAACTACAACAATAAATCCAAATATATCAAACAAATTGTGAAGAAACATTGGAAAATTCTACATAAAGATGAGGTACTTAAAAACATTGTACCTGAGATACCCTCAATTGTGTTCAGAGGGGCACCCAATTTACGACAAAAACTGACCACGAATTATACCAGTCAGTTAATATCAAAAACCCCTGCACCCAGTCACTTTTTAACCAGAAAACCAGGCTTTTATGGTTGTTTGAGCTGTATTGGATGTAGAACAGCCTCACAGCAAAAATATCCAATTACAGAATTTTGCTCTTCAAAAAATGGCCAAAAATTTACAATAAATGGATTTATTACCTGTTCCACCACTAATGTGATATATTTGTTAGAATGTCCGTGTGGTTTACAATATGTGGGAAGAACCACACGGATGTTTAAAAAACGATTAGAGGAACATATAAGAAATATCAAAAATGGCCTGGTCACACACAGTCTATCTAAGCATTTTTTAGACCACCATCAAAAAAACCCTAAAGGATTGAAAATGTGTGCTATCGAGAAGGTTCAAAAATACTGGCGTGGAGGTGACAATATTAAAAAAATAGGACAAACAGAAATGAGATGGGTTTTTAATTTGGATACATTGAAGCCACAGGGACTAAATGCAGATTTTGATCTCTTTAATTTTATGTAAAACCTGTACATTGAGGATAAGATATTAGCTTAAGTGGATATGCTGCTATATATGCTACATAATATACTTATATTTATATTTATATATTTATATTTTTATCCTTCATTATATTTTTATCCTATTTTAGTCCATAAGTTCGTTTTTAGGATGGATATATATATATCTTTAATTGATTTTAATTGTAGAGGCAGCATCCCCCCTTTGGCAGTCTTGTTCTCATATCCCCTGTTTCTGTTTGAGATGAAACACTTGTTTTCTTTTCTTCCCACGTACCTCCGCTATGCATTGCGAAAGTCTTTGAGCCCTAATGCGAAGACCTAAACCGAAAATGAAAAAATGACTAAGTCAACATCCCGCGAGTCTATGACGTATGCGGAAGGAGATTTGACACATACGGCAACATGGATCCAAGACATTTAAATACGGCAGCTAAAAGCAGGAAGTCCAGACGCCTGGTTGAAGCCTGACGGGCGAAACGCGTAGCGTGATTGGACTTTAGCTGCTTACTTCAAATTTTATTGTTTTTTATTTTATATTATGTATAGCTCTGTATCTTATCTGTATTAAGTTCCTGATTTTACCGCTGTGCTGGCCCCACTGCGCTGATCATTGGATTCTATACATGTAAGCAGACGCTTTTGTTTTATTAAAACTATTTTGTACTATCACTAATCGGATCCTTGTTTGTCTTTGGAGCTCTACACATAGAGGATCAACTTTCCCAAGACTTCCAAAGCTGTGCTACATTTTTTCAGCAGTTCTGTGAGTGCAAAACCATAGGGGAGACATAGCTTCTCCTGGATCTCACTACAGTTCACTCATTATTCACTTATATTAATAAGGTTGACACCTTGTATTTTTTCACAGTTTGTGTTAAGCGCACTTTTGTTTACTTGTTTGTTTTGCATCTATTATCTGAGTGTGGTTTAGGGACACACTAACTAAGTGCTGCTCACCATTTTTGATTTTAGCGCTGTGTACTATTGTTTTTTTTATCATCATCATCATCATCATCTCATCATGATATCATCATCATCATCTCATCATGATATCATCATCATCATCATCATCTCATCATGATATCATCATCATCATCTCATCATGATATCATCATCATCATCATCTCATCATGATATCATCATCATCATCATCATCATCTCATCATGATATCATCATCATCATCTCATCATTATATCATCATCATCATCATTACCGTCTCATCATGATATCATTATGATATCATCATCATCATCATCATCATCATCATCATCATCTCATCATGATATCTTTATCATCATCTCATCATGATATCATCATCATCATCATCATCATCATCATCATCATCTCATCATGATATCATCATCATCTCATCATGATATCATCATCATCATGATATTATCATCATCTCATCATGATATCATCATCATCATCATCATCATCTCATCATCATATCATCATCATCATCTCATCATGATATCATCATCATCATCATCATCTCATCATGATATCATCATCATCATCATCATCATCATCTCATCATTATATCATCATCATCATCATCATCATTATCGTCTCATCATGATATCATTATGATATCATCATCATCATCATCATCTCATCATGATATCATCATCATCATCTCATCATGATATCATCATCATCATCATCATCATCTCATCATGATATCATCATCATCATCTCATCATGATATCATCATCATCATCTCATCATGATATCATCATCATCATCATCATCATCATCATCATCTCATCATGATATCATCATCATCATCATCATCTCATCTTTAAATCATCATCTTGATATCATAATCATCATCATCATTTCATCATGATATCATCATCATCATCATCTCATCATTATATCATCATCATCATTACCGTCTCATCATGATATCATCATCATCTCATCATGTTATCATCATCATCATCATCTCATCATGATATCATCATCATCTCATCATGATATCATCATCATCTCATCATGATATCATCATCATCATGATATTATCATCATCTCATCATGATATCATCATAATCAGCATCATCTCATCATGATATCATCATCATCATCTCATCATGTTATCATCATCATCATCATCATCATCTCATCATGATATCATCATCATCATCATCTCATCATGATATCATCATCATCATCTCATCATGATATCATCATCATCATCATCATCATCATCTCATCATGATATCATCATCATCATCATCATCTCATCATGATATCATCATCATCATCATCATTACTGTCTCATCATGATATTATCATCATCATCATCTCATCAGGATATCATCATCATCTCATCATGATATCATCATCATCATCATCATATCATTATGATATCATCATCATCATCATCTCATCATGATATCATCATCATCATCATCTCATCATGATATCATCATCATCATCATCATCATTTCATCATGATATCATCATCATCATCATCATCTCATCATGATATCATCATCATCATCATCATCATCATCATCTCATCTTTATATCATCATCTTGATATCATAATAATCATCATCATTTCATCATGATATCATCATCATCATCATCTCATCATTATATCATCATCATCATCATTACCGTCTCATCATGATATCATTATGATATCATCATCATCATCATCATCTCATCATGATATCATCATCATCATCATCATCTCATCATGATATCATCATCATCATCATCATCTCATCATGATATCATCATCATCATCTCATCATGAAATCATCATCATCATCATTACCGTCTCATCATGATATCATTATGATATCATCATCATCATCATCATCATCTCATCATGATATCATCATCATCATCTCATCATGATATTATCATCATCATCATCATCATCATCATCTCATCATGATATCATCATCATCATCTCATCATGATATCATCATCATCATCATCATCATCTCATCATGATATCATCATCATCATCATCTCATCTATATATCATCATCTTGATATCATAATCATCATCATCATTTCATCATGATATCATCATCATCATCATCTCATCATTATATCATCATCATCATCATCATTACCGTCTCATCATGATATCATCATCATCTCATCATGATATCATCATCATCATGATATTATCATCATCTCATCATGATATCATCATCATCATCATCATCATCATCATCATCTCATCATGATATCATCATCATCATCATCATCTGATCATGATATCATCATCATCATCATCTCATCATGATATCATCATCATCATCTCATCATTATATCATCATCATCATCATTACCGTCTCATCATGATATCATTATGATATCATCATCATCATCATCATCATCATCATCATCATCTCATCATGATATCATCATCATCATCTCATCATGATATCATCATCATCATCATCATCATCTCATCATGATATCATCATCATCATCATCTCATCATGATATCATCATCATCATCATCATCATCATCATCTCATCATGATATCATCATCATCATCTCATCATGATATCATCATCATCATCATCATCATCTCATCATGATATTATCATCATCTCATCATGATATCATCATCATCATCATCATCATCTCATCATGATATCATCATCATCATCTCATCATGATATTCATCATCATCATCTCATCATGATATCATCATCATCATCATCTCATCATTATATCATCATCATCATCATTAGCGTCTCATCATGATATCATTATGATATCATCATCATCATCATCATCTCATCATGATATCATCATCATCATCTCATCATGATATCATCATCATCATCATCATCTCATCATGATATCATCATCATCATCTCATCATGATATCATCATCACCATCATCTCATCATGATATCATCATCATCATCATCATCATCTCATCATGATATCATCATCATCATCTCATCTTTAAATCATCATCTTGATATCATAATCATCATCATCATTTCATCATCATCATCATCATCTCATCATGATATCATCATCATCATCTCATCATGATATCATCATCTTGATATCATAATCATCATCATCATTTCATCATGATATCATCATCATCATCATCATCATCATCATCTCATCATTATATCATCATCATCATCATCATCTCATCTTTATATCATCATCTTGATATCATAATCATCATCATCATTTCATCATGATATCATCATCATCATCATCATCTCATCATTATATCATCATCATCATCATTACCGTCTCATCATGATATCATTATGATATCATCATCATCATCATCATCATCTCATCATGATATCATCATCATCATCTCATCATGATATCATCATCATCATCATCATCATCTCATCATGATATCATCATCATCATCATCTCATCATGATATCATCAACATCATCATCATCATCTCATCATGATATCGTCATCATCATCATCATCATCATCATCATCATCTCATCATGATATCATCATCATCATCATCATCATCATCATCTCATCTTTATATCATCATCTTGATATCATAATCATCATCATCATGATATCATCATCATCATCATCATCATCTCATCATTATATCATCATCATCATTATTACCGTCTCATCATGATATCATCATCATCTCATCATGGTATCATCATCATCTCATCATGATAACATCATCATCTCATCATGATATTATCATCATCTCATCATGATATCATCATCATCATCATCATCTCATCATGATATCATCATCATCATCTCATCATGATATCATCATCATCTCATCATGATATCATCATCATCATCATCATCTCATCATGATATCATCATCATCTCATCATGATATCATCATCATCATCATCATCATCATCATCTCATCATGGTATCATCATCATCATCATCTCATCATGATATCATCAACATCATCATCATCATCTCATCATGATATCATCATCATCATCATCATCATCATCATCATCATCATCATCTCATCATGATATCATCATCATCATCATCATCATCATCTCATCAATATATCATCATCTTGATATCATAATCATCATCATCATGATATCATCATCATCATCATCATCATCTCATCATTATATCATCATCATCATTATTACCGTCTCATCATGATATCATCATCATCTCATCATGGTATCATCATCATCTCATCATGATAACATCATCATCTCATCATGATATTATCATCATCTCATCATGATATCATCATCATCATCATCATTTCATCATGATATCATCATCATCATCATCTCATCATGATATCATCATCATCTCATCATGATATCATCATCATCATCATCTCATCATGATATCATCATCATCTCATCATGATATCATCATCATCATCATCATCTCATCATGATATCATCATCATCATCTCATCATGATATCATCATCATCATCATGATATCATCATCATCATCTCATCATGATATCATCATAATGATATCATAATCATCATCTTATCATGATATCATCATCATCATCATCATCATCATCTTATCATGATATCATCATCATCATCTCATCATGATATCATCATCATCATCTCATCATGATATCATCATCATCATCTCATCATGATATCATCATCATCATCATCTCATCATGATGTCATCATCATCATCATCATCTCATCATGATATCATCATCATCATCTCATCATGATATCATCATAATGATATCATAATCATCATCTTATCATGATATCATCATCATGATATCATCATCATCATCATCTCATCATGATATCATCATCATCATCATCATTATCTCATCATGATATCATCATCATCATCATCATCATTATGATATTATCATCATCATCATCATCATCATCATCATCATCATCATCATCATCATCATTTCATCATGATATCATCATCATGATATCATCATCATCATCTCATCATGATATCATCATAATCATCATCATCTCATCATTATATCATCATCATCATCATCATCATCATCATCATCATCATCTCATCATGATATCATCATCATCATCATCTCATCATGATATCATTATCATCATCTCATCATGATATCATCGTCATGATATCATCATCATCATCCTCATCATCATCTCATCATGATATCATCATCATGATATCATCATCATCATCTCATCATGATATCATTATCATCATCTCATCATGATATCATCGTCATGATATCATCATCATCATCATCATCTCATCATGATATCATCATCGTGATATCATCATCATCATCTCATCATGATATCATCGTCATGATATCATCATCATCATCATCTCATCATGATATCATCATCGTGATATCATCATCATCATCATCTCATCATGATATCATCATCATTATATCATCATCATCATCATCATTCATCATCATCATCATCATCATCATCATCTCATCATGATATCATCATCACCATCATCATCTCATCATGATATCATCATCATCACCATCATCATCTCATTATGATATCATCATCATCATCATTATCTCCTCATGATATCATCATCATGATATCATCATCATCATTTCATCATGATATCATCATAATCATCATCATCTCATCATGATATCATCGTCATGATATCATCATCATCATCATCTCATCATGATATCATCATCATTATATCATCATCATCATCATCATCTCATCATGATATCATCATCATCATCATCTCATCATGATATCATCATCATGATATCATCATCATCATCATGATATCATCATCATGATATCATCATCATGATATCATCATCATGATATCATCATCATCATCATCATGATATCATCATGATATCATCATCATCATCATCATCATCATCATCATCTCATCATGATATTATCATCATCATCATCATCATCATCATCATCATTTCATCATGATATCATCATCATGATATCATCATCATCATCATCTAATCATGATATCATCATCATCATCATCATCATCTCCTCATGATAGCATCATCATAATTATCATCTCATCATATCATCATCATGATATCATCATCATGATATCATCATCATGATATCATCATGATATCATCATAATCATCATCATCTCATCATGATATCATCATCAACATCATCATCATCATCATCATCATCTCATCATTATATCATCATCATCATCATCATCATCTCATCATGATATCATCATCATGATATCATCATCTCATCATGATATCATCATCATCATCTCATCATGATATCATCATCATCATGATATTATCATCATCTCATCATGATATCATCATCATCATCATCATCTCATCATGATATCATCATCATCATCTCATCATGATATCATCATCATCATCATCTCATCATGATATCATCATCATCATCATCTCATCATTATATCATCATCATCATCATTATCGTCTCATCATGGTATCATTATGATATCATCATCATCATCATCATCATCTCATCATGATATCATCATCATCATCTCATCATGATATCATCATCATCATCATCTCATCATGATATCATCATCATCATCTCATCATGATATCATCATCATCTCATCATGATATCATCATCATCATCATCATCATCATCATCATCATCATCATCATCATCTCATCATGATATCATCATCATCATCATCTCATCTTTAAATCATCATCTTGATATCATAATCATCATCATCATTTCATCATGATATCATCATCATCATCATCTCATTATTATATCATCATCATCATCATCATCATTACCGTCTCATCATGATATCATCATCATCTCATCATGGTATCATCATCATCATCATCTCATCATGATATCATCATCATCTCATCATGATATCATCATCATCATCATCTCATCTTTAAATCATCATCTTGATATCATAATCATCATCATCATTTCATCATGATATCATCATCATCATCATCTCATTATTATATCATCATCATCATCATCATCATTACCGTCTCATCATGATATCATCATCATCTCATCATGGTATCATCATCATCATCATCTCATCATGATATCATCATCATCTCATCATGATATCATCATCATCATGATATTATCATCATCTCATCATGATATCATCATCATCATCATCATTACCGTCTCATCATGATATCATCATCATCATCATCTCATCATGATATCATCATCATCATCATCTTATCATGATATCATCATCATCTCATCATGATATCATCATCATGATATTATCATCATCTCATCATGATATCATCATCATCAGCATCATCATCATCATCTCATCATGATATCATCATCATCATCATCATCTCATCATGATATCATCATCATCATCATCTCATCATGATATCATCATCATCATCTCATCATTATATCATCATCATCATCATTACCGTCTCATCATGATATCATTATGATATCATCATCATCATCATCATCATCATCATCATCATCATCATCATCTCATCATGATATCATCATCATCATCATCTCATCATGATATCATCATCATCATCATCATCATCTCATCATGATATCATCATCATCATCATCATCATCATCTCATCATGATATCACCATCATCATCTCATCATGATATCATCATCATCATCATCATCATCATCATCTTATCATGATATTATCATCATCTCATCATGATATCATCATCATCATCATCATCATCATCATCTCATCATGATATCATCATCATCATCTCATCATGATATTCATCATCATCATCTCATCATGATATCATCATCATCATCATCATCATCATCTCATCATTATATCATCATCATCATCATTAGCGTCTCATCATGATATCATTATGATATCATCATCATCATCATCATCATCTCATCATGATATCATCATCATCATCTCATCACGATATCATCATCATCATCATCATCATCTCATCATGATATCATCATCATCATCTCATCATGATATCATCATCACCATCATCTCATCATGATATCATCATCATCATCATCATCATCTCATCATGATATCATCATCATCATCTCATCTTTAAATCATCATCTTGATATCATAATCATCATCATCATTTCATCATCATCATCATCATCATCTCATCATGATATCATCATCATCATCATCATCATCTCATCTTTATATCATCATCTTGATATCATAATCATCATCATCATTTCATCATGATATCATCATCATCATCATCATCATCTCATCATTATATCATCATCATCATCATCATCATCATCATCATCATCTCATCTTTATATCATCATCTTGATATCATAATCATCATCATCATTTCATCATGATATCATCATCATCATCATCTCATCATTATATCATCATCATCATCATTACCGTCTCATCATGATATCATTATGATATCATCATCATCATCATCATCTCATCATGATATCATCATCATCATCTCATCATGATATCATCATCATCATCATCATCATCATCATCATCTCATCATGATATCATCATCATCATCTCATCATGATATCATCATCATCATCATCATTACCGTCTCATCATGATATCATCATCATCATCATCTCATCATGATATCATCATCATCATCATCTTATCATGATATCATCATCATCTCATCATGATATCATCATCATCATGATATTATCATCATCTCATCATGATATCATCATCATCAGCATCATCATCATCATCTCATCATGATATCATCATCATCATCATCATCTCATCATGATATCATCATCATCATCATCTCATCATGATATCATCATCATCATCTCATCATTATATCATCATCATCATCATTACCGTCTCATCATGATATCATTATGATATCATCATCATCATCATCATCATCATCATCTCATCATGATATCATCATCATCATCATCTCATCATGATATCATTATCATCATCTCATCATGATATCATCGTCATGATATCATCATCATCATCTCATCATGATATCATCATCGTGATATCATCATCATCATCATCTCATCATGATATCATCATCATGATATCATCATCATCATCATCATGATATCATCATCATGATATCATCATCATCATCATCATGATATCATCATGATATCATCATCATCATCATCATCATCATCATCATCATCTCATCATGATATTATCATCATCATCATCATCATGATATCATCATCATGATATCATCATCATGATATCATCATCATCATCATCATGATATCATCATGATATCATCATCATCATCATCATCATCATCATCTCATCATGATATTATCATCATCATCATCATCATCATCATCATCATCATCATTTCATCATGATATCATGATATCATCATCATCATCATCTAATCATGATATCATCATCATCATCATCATCATCTCCTCATGATATCATCATCATAATTATCATCTCATCATATCATCATCATGATATCATCATCATGATATCATCATCATGATATCATCATCATCATCTCATCATGATATCATCATAATCATCATCATCTCATCATGATATCATCATCAACATCATCATCATCATCATCTTCTCATCATTATATCATCATCATCATCATCATCATCATCTCATCATGATATCATCATCATGATATCATCATCATCATCATCTCATCATGATATCATTATCATCATCTCATCATGATATCATCGTCATGATATCATCATCATCTCATCATGATATCATCATCATGATATCATCATCATCATCATCATCATCATCTCATCATGATATCATCATCATCATCTCATCATGATATCATCATCATTACCGTCTCATCATGATATCATTATGATATCATCATCATCATCATCTCATCATGATATCATCATCATCATCTCATCATGATATTATCATCATCATCATCATCATCATCATCATCTCATCATGATATCATCATCATCATCTCATCATGATATCATCATCATCATCATCATCATCATCTCATCATGATATCATCATCATCATCATCATCTCATCTTTATATCATCATCTTGATATCATAATCATCATCATCATTTCATCATGATATCATCATCATCATCATCTCATCATTATATCATCATCATCATCATCTCATCATGATATCATCATCATGAAATCATCATCATCATCATCATCGTCATGATATCATCATCATCTCATCATGATATCATCATCATGATATCATCATCATCATCATCATCATCATCATCTCATCATGATATCATCATCATCATCTCATCATGATATCATCATCATTACCGTCTCATCATGATATCATTATGATATCATCATCATCATCATCATCTCATCATGATATCATCATCATCATCTCATCATGATATTATCATCATCATCATCATCATCATCATCATCTCATCATGATATCATCATCATCATCTCATCATGATATCATCATCATCATCATCATCATCATCATCTCATCATGATATCATCATCATCATCATCTCATCTTTATATCATCATCTTGATATCATAATCATCATCATCATTTCATCATGATATCATCATCATCATCATCTCATCATTATATCATCATCATCATCATCTCATCATGATATCATCATCATGAAATCATCATCATCATCATCATCATGATATCATCATCATCATCATCATGATATCATCATCATGATATCATCATCATCATCATCATCATCATCATCATCATCATCATCATCATCATCATGATATTATCATCATCATCATCATCATCATTTCATCATGATATCATCATCATGATATCATCATCATCATCTCATCATGATATCATCATAATCATCATCATCTCATCATTATATCATCATCATCATCATCATCATCATCATCTCATCATGACATCATCATCATGATATCATCATCATCATCATCTCATCATGATATCATTATCATCATCTCATCATGATATCATCGTCATGATATCATCATCATCATCCTCATCATCATCTCATCATGATATCATCATCATGATATCATCATCATCATCTCATCATGATATCATTATCATCATCTCATCATGATATCATCGTCATGATATCATCATCATCATCATCATCTCATCATGATATCATCATCGTGATATCATCATCATCATCATCTCATCATGATATCATCGTCATGATATCATCATCATCATCATCTCATCATGATATCATCATCGTGATATCATCATCATCATCATCTCATCATGATATCATCATCATTATATCATCATCATCATCATTCATCATCATCATCATCATCATCATCATCATCTCATCATGATATCATCATCACCATCATCATCTCATCATGATATCATCATCATCACCATCATCATCTCATTATGATATCATCATCATCATCATCATCATCTCCTCATGATATCATCATCATGATATCATCATCATCATTTCATCATGATATCATCATAATCATCATCATCTCATCATGATATCATCGTCATGATATCATCATCATCATCATCTCATCATGATATCATCATCATTATATCATCATCATCATCATGATATCATCATCATGATATCATCATCATGATATCATCATCATGATATCATCATCATCATCATCATGATATCATCATGATATCATCATCATCATCATCATCATCATCTCATCATGATATTATCATCATCATCATCATCATCATCATTTCATCATGATATCATCATCATGATATCATCATCATCATCATCTAATCATGATATCATCATCATCATCATCATCATCTCCTCATGATATCATCATCATAATTATCATCTCATCATATCATCATCATGATATCATCATCATGATATCATCATCATGATATCATCATGATATCATCATAATCATCATCATCTCATCATGATATCATCATCAACATCATCATCATCATCATCATCATCATCTCATCATTATATCATCATCATCATCATCATCTCATCATGATATCATCATCATGATATCATCATCTCATCATGATATCATCATCATCATCTCATCATGATATCATCATCATCATGATATTATCATCATCTCATCATGATATCATCATCATCATCATCATCTCATCATGATATCATCCTCATCATCATCATGATATCATCATGATATCATCATCATCATCATCATGATATCATCATGATATCATCATCATCATCATCATCATCATCATCATCTCATCATGATATTATCATCATCATCATCATCATCATCATCATCATGATATCATCATCATGATATCATCATCATGATATCATCATCATCATCATCATGATATCATCATGATATCATCATCATCATCATCATCATCATCTCATCATGATATTATCATCATCATCATCATCATCATCATCATCATCATCATCATCATCATCATCATTTCATCATGATATCATGATATCATCATCATCATCATCTAATCATGATATCATCATCATCATCATCATCATCATCATCTCCTCATGATATCATCATCATAATTATCATCTCATCATATCATCATCATGATATCATCATCATGATATCATCATCATCATCTCATCATGATATCATCATAATCATCATCATCTCATAATGATATCATCATCAACATCATCATCATCATCATCTTCTCATCATTATATCATCATCATCATCATCATCATCATCTCATCATGATATCATCATCATGATATCATCATCATCATCATCTCATCATGATATCATTATCATCATCTCATCATGATATCATCGTCATGATATCATCATCATCTCATCATGATATCATCATCATGATATCATCATCATCATCATCATCATCATCATCTCATCATGATATCATCATCATCATCTCATCATGATATCATCATCATTACCGTCTCATCATGATATCATTATGATATCATCATCATCATCATCATCTCATCATGATATCATCATCATCATCTCATCATGATATTATCATCATCATCATCATCATCATCATCTCATCATGATATCATCATCATCATCTCATCATGATATCATCATCATCATCATCATCATCATCTCATCATGATATCATCATCATCATCATCTCATCTTTATATCATCATCTTGATATCATAATCATCATCATCATTTCATCATGATATCATCATCATCATCATCTCATCATTATATCATCATCATCATCATCTCATCATGATATCATCATCATGAAATCATCATCATCATCATCATCGTCATGATATCATCATCATCTCATCATGATATCATCATCATGATATCATCATCATCATCATCATCATCATCTCATCATGATATCATCATCATCATCTCATCATGATATCATCATCATTACCGTCTCATCATGATATCATTATGATATCATCATCATCATCATCATCTCATCATGATATCATCATCATCATCTCATCATGATATTATCATCATCATCATCATCATCATCATCATCATCTCATCATGATATCATCATCATCATCTCATCATGATATCATCATCATCATCATCATCATCATCATCATCATCTCATCATGATATAATCATCATCATCATCTCATCTTTATATCATCATCTTGATATCATAATCATCATCATCATTTCATCATGATATCATCATCATCATCATCTCATCATTATATCATCATCATCATCATCTCATCATGATATCATCATCATGAAATCATCATCATCATCATCATCATCATGATATCATCATCATCATCATCATGATATCATCATCATGATATCATCATCATCATCATCATCATCATCATCATCATCATCATCATCATCATCATGATATTATCATCATCATCATCATCATCATCATCATCATTTCATCATGATATCATCATCATGATATCATCATCATCATCTCATCATGATATCATCATAATCATCATCATCTCATCATTATATCATCATCATCATCATCATCATCATCATCTCATCATGACATCATCATCATGATATCATCATCATCATCATCTCATCATGATATCATTATCATCATCTCATCATGATATCATCGTCATGATATCATCATCATCATCCTCATCATCATCTCATCATGATATCATCATCATGATATCATCATCATCATCTCATCATGATATCATTATCATCATCTCATCATGATATCATCGTCATGATATCATCATCATCATCATCATCATCTCATCATGATATCATCATCGTGATATCATCATCATCATCATCTCATCATGATATCATCGTCATGATATCATCATCATCATCATCTCATCATGATATCATCATCGTGATATCATCATCATCATCATCTCATCATGATATCATCATCATTATATCATCATCATCATCATTCATCATCATCATCATCATCATCATCATCTCATCATGATATCATCATCACCATCATCATCTCATCATGATATCATCATCATCACCATCATCATCTCATTATGATATCATCATCATCATCATCATCATCTCCTCATGATATCATCATCATGATATCATCATCATCATTTCATCATGATATCATCATAATCATCATCATCTCATCATGATATCATCGTCATGATATCATCATCATCATCATCTCATCATGATATCATCATCATTATATCATCATCATCATCATCATCATCATCTCATTATGATATCATCATCATCATCATCTCATCATGATATCATCATCATGATATCATCATCATCATCATGATATCATCATCATGATATCATCATCATGATATCATCATCATGATATCATCATCATCATCATCATGATATCATCATGATATCATCATCATCATCATCATCATCATCTCATCATGATATTATCATCATCATCATCATCATCATCATTTCATCATGATATCATCATCATGATATCATCATCATCATCATCTAATCATGATATCATCATCATCATCATCATCATCTCCTCATGATATCATCATCATAATTATCATCTCATCATATCATCATCATGATATCATCATCATGATATCATCATCATGATATCATCATGATATCATCATAATCATCATCATCTCATCATGATATCATCATCAACATCATCATCATCATCATCATCATCATCATCTCATCATTATATCATCATCATCATCATCATCTCATCATGATATCATCATCATGATATCATCATCTCATCATGATATCATCATCATCATCTCATCATGATATCATCATCATCATGATATTATCATCATCTCATCATGATATCATCATCATCATCATCATCTCATCATGATATCATCATCATCATCTCATCATGATATCATCATCATCATCATCTCATCATGATATCATCATCATCATCATCTCATCATTATATCATCATCATCATCATTATCGTCTCATCATGATATCATTATGATATCATCATCATCATCATCATCATCATCTCATCATGATATCATCATCATCATCTCATCATGATATCATCATCATCATCATCTCATCATGATATCATCATCATCATCTCATCATGATATCATCATCATCTCATCATGATATCATCATCATCATCATCATCATCATCATCATCATCATTATCTCATCATGATATCATCATCATCATCATCTCATCTTTAAATCATCATCTTGATATCATAATCATCATCATCATTTCATCATGATATCATCATCATCATCATCTCATTATTATATCATCATCATCATCATCATCATTACCGTCTCATCATGATATCATCATCATCTCATCATGGTATCATCATCATCATCATCTCATCATGATATCATCATCATCTCATCATGATATCATCATCATCTCATCATGATATCATCATCATCATGATATTATCATCATCTCATCATGATATCATCATCATCATCATCATTACCGTCTCATCATGATATCATCATCATCATCATCATCTCATCATGATATCATCATCATCATCATCTTATCATGATATCATCATCATCTCATCATGATATCATCATCATCATGATATTATCATCATCTCATCATGATATCATCATCATCAGCATCATCATCATCATCTCATCATTATATCATCATCATCATCATCATCATCATCATCATCATCATCTCATCTTTATATCATCATCTTGATATCATAATCATCATCATCATTTCATCATGATATCATCATCATCATCATCTCATCATTATATCATCATCATCATCATTACCGTCTCATCATGATATCATTATGATATCATCATCATCATCATCATCATCATCTCATCATGATATCATCATCATCATCTCATCATGATATCATCATCATCATCATCATCATCATCATCATCTCATCATGATATCATCATCATCATCTCATCATGATATCATCATCATCATCTCATCATGATATCATCATCATCATCATCATCATCATCTCATCATGATATCATCATCATCATCATCATCTCATCTTTATATCATCATCTTGATATCATAATCATCATCATCATTTCATCATGATATCATCATCATCAGCATCATCATCATCATCTCATCATGATATCATCATCATCATCATCATCTCATCATGATATCATCATCATCATCATCTCATCATGATATCATCATCATCATCTCATCATTATATCATCATCATCATCATTACCGTCTCATCATGATATCATTATGATATCATCATCATCATCATCATCATCATCATCATCATCTCATCATGATATCATCATCATCATCATCTCATCATGATATCATCATCATCATCATCATCTCATCATGATATCATCATCATCATCATCATCATCATCATCATCATCTCATCATGATATCACCATCATCATCTCATCATGATATCATCATCATCATCATCATCATCATCATCATCTTATCATGATATTATCATCATCTCATCATGATATCATCATCATCATCATCATCATCATCTCATCATGATATCATCATCATCATCTCATCATGATATTCATCATCATCATCTCATCATGATATCATCATCATCATCATCATCATCTCATCATTATATCATCATCATCATCATTAGCGTCTCATCATGATATCATTATGATATCATCATCATCATCATCATCTCATCATGATATCATCATCATCATCTCATCATGATATCATCATCATCATCATCATCATCTCATCATGATATCATCATCATCATCTCATCATGATATCATCATCACCATCATCTCATCATGATATCATCATCATCATCATCATCATCATCATCATCATCATCATCATCTCATCATGATATCATCATCATCATCTCATCTTTAAATCATCATCTTGATATCATAATCATCATCATCATTTCATCATCATCATCATCATCATCTCATCATGATATCATCATCATCATCATCATCTCATCTTTATATCATCATCTTGATATCATAATCATCATCATCATTTCATCATGATATCATCATCAGCATCATCATCTCATCATTATATCATCATCATCATCATCATCATCATCATCATCATCTCATCTTTATATCATCATCTTGATATCATAATCATCATCATCATTTCATCATGATATCATCATCATCATCATCTCATCATTATATCATCATCATCATCATTACCGTCTCATCATGATATCATTATGATATCATCATAATCATCATCATCATCTCATCATGATATCATCATCATCATCTCATCATGATATCATCATCATCATCATCATCATCATCATCATCATCTCATCATGATATCATCATCATCATCTCATCATGATATCATCATCATCATCTCATCATGATATCATCATCATCATCATCATCATCATCATCTCATCATGATATCATCATCATCATCATCATCATCTCATCTTTATATCATCATCTTGATATCATAATCATCATCATCATTTCATCATGATATCATCATCATCATCATCATCTCATCATTATATCATCATCATCATTATTACCGTCTCATCATGATATCATCATCATCTCATCATGGTATCATCATCATCTCATCATGATAACATCATCATCTCATCATGATATCATTATCATCATGATATTATCATCATCTCATCATGATATCATCATCATCATCATCATCATCTCATCATGATATCATCATCATCATCATCATCTCATCATGATATCATCATCATCTCATCATGATATCATCATCATCATCATCATCTCATCATGATATCATCATCATCTCATCATGATATCATCATCATCATCTCATCATGATATCATCATCATCATCTCATCATGATATCATCATCATCTCATCATGATATCATCATCATCATCTCATCATGATATCATCATAATGATATCATCATCATCATCTTATCATGATATCATCATCATCATCTCATCATGATATCATCATCATCATCTCATCATGATATCATCATCATCATCTCATCATGATATCATCATCATCACCTCATCATGATATCATCATCATCATCATCTCATCATGATGTCATCATCATCATCATCATCATCATCATCATCATCTCATCATGATATCATCATCATCATCATCTCATCATGATATCATCATAATGATATCATAATCATCATCTTATCATGATATCATCATCATGATATCATCATCATCATCTCATCATGATATCATCATCATCATCATCATCATCATCATTATCTCATCATGATATCATCATCATCATCATCATTATCTCATCATGATATCATCATCATCATCTCATCATGATATCATTATCATCATCATCTCATCATGATATCATCATCATGATATCATCATCATCATCATCATCTCATCATGATATCATCATCATCATGATATCATTATCATCATCATCATCATCTCATCATGATATCATCATCATGAAATCATCATCATCATCATCATCATGATATCATCATCATCATCATCATGATATCATCATCATGATATCATCATCATCATCATCATCATCATCATCATCATCATCATCATCATCATGATATTATCATCATCATCATCATCATCATCATCATCATCATCATTTCATCATGATATCATCATCATGATATCATCATCATCATCTCATCATGATATCATCATAATCATCATCATCTCATCATTATATCATCATCATCATCATCATCATCTCATCATGATATCATCATCATGATATCATCATCATCATCTCATCATGATATCATTATCATCATCTCATCATGATATCATCGTCATGATATCATAATCATCATCTTATCATGATATCATCATCATGATATCATCATCATCATCTCATCATGATATCATCATCATCATCATCATCATCATCATTATCTCATCATGATATCATCATCGTCATCTCATCATGATATCATCATAATGATATCATAATCATCATCTTATCATGATATCATCATCATGATATCATCATCATCATCTCATCATGATATCATCATCATCATCATCATCATCATCATCATCATTATCTCATCATGATATCATAATCATCATCTCATCATGATATCATCATCGTCATCTCATCATGATATCATCATAATGATATCATCATCATCATCTCATCATGATATCATCATCATCATCATCATCATTATCTCATCATGATATCATCATCATCATCTCATCATGATATCATTATCATTATCATCTCATCATGATATCATTATCATTATCATCTCATCATGATATCATCATCATCATCATCTCATCATGATATCATCATCGTCATGATATCATTATCATCATCATCATCATCATCATCATCATCATCTCATCATGATATCATCATCATGATATCATCATCATCATCATGATATCATCATCATGATATCATCATCATGATATCATCATCATCATCATCATGATATCATCATCATCATCATCATCATCATCATCTCATCATGATATTATCATCATCATCATCATCATCATCATTTCATCATGATACCATCATCATGATATCATCATCATCATCATCTAATCATGATATCATCATCATCATAATCATCATCTCCTCATGATATCATCATCATAATTATCATCTCATGATATCATCATCATGATATCATCATCATGATATCATCATCATGATATCATCATGATATCATCATAATCATCATCATCTCATCATGATATCATCATCAACATCAACATCATCATCATCATCATCTCATCATTATATCATCATCATCATCATCATCTCATCATGATATCATCATCATGATATCATCATCATCATCATCTCATCATGATATCATTATCATCATCTCATCATGATATCATCGTCATGATATCATCATCATCATCTCATCATGATATCATCATCATGATATCATCATCATCATCATGATATCATCATCATGATATCATCATCATGATATCATCATCATCATCATCATGATATCATCATGATATCATCATCATCATCATCATCATCATCATCATCTCATCATGATATTATCATCATCATCATCATCATCATCATCATGATATCATCATCATGATATCATCATCATGATATCATCATCATCATCATCATGATATCATCATGATATCATCATCATCATCATCATCATCATCTCATCATGATATTATCATCATCATCATCATCATCATCATCATCATCATTTCATCATGATATCATCATCATCATCATCTAATCATGATATCATCATCATCATCATCATCATCATCTCCTCATGATATCATCATCATAATTATCATCTCATCATATCATCATCATGATATCATCATCATGATATCATCATCATCATCTCATCATGATATCATCATAATCATCATCATCTCATCATGATATCATCATCAACATCATCATCATCATCATCTTCTCATCATTATATCATCATCATCATCATCATCATCTCATCATGATATCATCATCATGATATCATCATCATCATCATCTCATCATGATATCATTATCATCATCTCATCATGATATCATCGTCATGATATCATCATCATCTCATCATGATATCATCATCGTGATATCATCATCATCATCATCTCATCATGATATCATCGTCATGATATCATCATCATCATCATCTCATCATGATATCATCGTCATGATATCATCATCATCATCATCTCATCATGATATCATCATCATTATATCATCATCATCATCATCTCATCATGATATCATCATCATCATCTCATCATGATATCATCATCATCTCATCATGATATCATCATCATCATCTCATCATGATATCATCATCATCATCATCTCATCATGATATCATCATCATCATCATCATCATCTCATCATGATATCATCATCATCATCTCATCATTATATCATCATCATCATCATTACCATCTCATCATGATATCATTATGATATCATCATCATCATCATCATCATCATCATCATCATCATCATCATCTCATCATGATATCTTTATCATCATCTCATCATGATATCATCATCATCATCATCATCATCATCATCATCTCATCATGATATCATCATCATCTCATCATGATATCATCATCATCATGATATTATCATCATCTCATCATGATATCATCATCATCATCATCATCATCATCTCATCATGATATCATCATCATCATCTCATCATGATATCATCATCATCATCATCATCATCTCATCATGATATCATCATCATCATCATCATCATCTCATCATTATATCATCATCATCATCATCATTATCGTCTCATCATGATATCATTATGATATCATCATCATCATCATCATCTCATCATGATATCATCATCATCATCTCATCATGATATCATCATCATCATCATCATCATCATCATCTCATCATGATATCATCATCATCATCTCATCATGATATCATCATCATCATCTCATCATGATATAATCATCATCATCATCATCATCATCTCATCATGATATCATCATCATCATCATCTCATCTTTAAATCATCATCTTGATATCATAATCATCATCATCATTTCATCATGATATCATCATCATCATCATCTCATCATTTTATCATCATCATCATTACCGTCTCATCATGATATCATCATCATCTCATCATGTTATCATCATCATCATCATCTCATCATGATATCATCATCATCATCTCATCATGATATCATCATCATCATCATCTCATCATGATATCATCATCATCATCTCATCATGATATCATCATCATCATCTCATCATGATATCATCATCATCATCATCATCATCTCATCATGATATCATCATCATCATCATCTCATCTTTAAATCATCATCTTGATATCATAATCATCATCATCATTTCATCATGATATCATCATCATCATCATCTCATCATTATATCATCATCATCATTACCGTCTCATCATGATATCATCATCATCTCATCATGTTATCATCATCATCATCATCTCATCATGATATCATCATCATCTCATCATGATATCATCATCATCTCATCATGATATCATCATCATCATGATATTATCATCATCTCATCATGATATCATCATCATCAGCATCATCTCATCATGATATCATCATCATCATCTCATCATGATATCATCATCATCATCTCATCATGATATCATCATCATCATCATCTCATCATGATATCATCATCATCATCATCATCATCATCTCATCATGATATCATCATCATCATCTCATCATGATATCATCATCATCATCATCATTACTGTCTCATCATGATATTATCATCATCATCATCTCATCAGGATATCATCATCATCTCATCATGATATCATCATCATCATCATCATCATATCATTATGATATCATCATCATCATCATCTCATCATGATATCATCATCATCATCATCTCATCATGATATCATCATCATCATCATCATCATCATCATTTCATCATGATATCATCATCATCATCATCATCATCATCATCATCATCTCATCATGATATCATCATCATCATCATCATCATCATCATCATCTCATCTTTATATCATCATCTTGATATCATAATCATCATCATCATTTCATCATGATATCATCATCATCATCATCTCATCATTATATCATCATCATCATCATTACCGTCTCATCATGATATCATTATGATATCATCATCATCATCATCATCATCTCATCATGATATCATCATCATCATCATCTCATCATGATATCATCATCATCATCATCATCATCATCTCATCATGATATCATCATCATCATCTCATCATGATATCATCATCATCATCATTACCGTCTCATCATGATATCATTATGATATCATCATCATCATCATCATCATCTCATCATGATATCATCATCATCATCTCATCATGATATTATCATCATCATCATCATCATCATCATCTCATCATGATATCATCATCATCATCTCATCATGATATCATCATCATCATCATCATCATCTCATCATGATATCATCATCATCATCATCTCATCTTTATATCATCATCTTGATATCATAATCATCATCATCATTTCATCATGATATCATCATCATCATCATCTCATCATTATATCATCATCATCATCATCATTACCGTCTCATCATGATATCATTATGATATCATCATCATCATCATCATCTCATCATGATATCATCATCATCATCTCATCATGATATCATCATCATCATCATCATCTCATCATGATATCATCATCATCATCTCATCATGATATCATCATCACCATCATCTCATCATGATATCATCATCATCATCATCATCTCATCATGATATCATCATCATCATCTCATCTTTAAATCATCATCTTGATATCATAATCATCATCATCATTTCATCATGATATCATCATCATCATCATCATCTCATCATTATATCATCATCATCATCATTACCGTCTCATCATGATATCATTATGATATCATCATCATCATCATCATCTCATCATGATATCATCATCATCATCTCATCATGATATCATCATCATCATCATCATCATCATCATCTCATCATGATATCATCATCATCATCATCTCATCATGATATCATTAACATCATCATCATCATCTCATCATGATATCATCATCATCATCATCATCATCATCATCATCATCATCATCTCATCATGATATCATCATCATCATCATCATCATCATCTCATCTTTATATCATCATCTTGATATCATAATCATCATCATCATGATATCATCATCATCATCATCATCATCTCATCATTATATCATCATCATCATTATTACCGTCTCATCATGATATCATCATCATCTCATCATGGTATCATCATCATCTCATCATGATAACATCATCATCTCATCATGATATTATCATCATCTCATCATGATATCATCATCATCATCATCATCTCATCATGATATCATCATCATCTCATCATGATATCATCATCATCATCATCTCATCATGATATCATCATCATCTCATCATGATATCATCATCATCATCATCATCTCATCATGATATCATCATCATCATCTCATCATGATCTCATCATCATCATCATCTCATCATGATATCATCATCATCATCATCTCATCATGATATCATCATCATCATCTCATCATGATATCATCATAATGATATCATAATCATCATCTTATCATGATATCATCATTATCATCATCATCATAATCATCATCATCATCATCTTATCATGATATCATCATCATCATCTCATCATGATATCATCATCATCATCATCATCTCATCATGATATCATCATCATCATCTCATCATGATATCATCATCATCATCATCTCATCATGATGTCATCATCATCATCATCTCATCATGATATCATCATCATCATCATCTCATCATGATATCATCATAATGATATCATAATCATCATCTTATCATGATATCATCATCATGATATCATCATCATCATCTCATCATGATATCATCATCATCATCATCATTATCTCATCATGATATCATCATCATCATCATCATTATCTCATCATGATATCATCATCATCATCTCATCATGATATCATTATCATCATCATCTCATCATGATATCATCATCATGATATCATCATCATCATCATCATCTCATCATGATATCATCATCATCATGATATCATTATCATCATCATCATCATCTCATCATGATATCATCATCATGAAATCATCATCATCATCATCATGATATCATCATCATCATCATCATCATGATATCATCATCATGATATCATCATCATCATCATCATCATCTCATCATTATATCATCATCATCATTATTACCGTCTCATCATGATATCATCATCATCTCATCATGGTATCATCATCATCTCATCATGATAACATCATCATCTCATCATGATATTATCATCATCTCATCATGATATCATCATCATCATCATCATCTCATCATGATATCATCATCATCATCTCATCATGATATCATCATCATCTCATCATGATATCATCATCATCATCATCTCATCATGATATCATCATCATCTCATCATGATATCATCATCATCATCATCATCTCATCATGATATCATCATCATCATCTCATCATGATATCATCATCATCATCATCTCATCATGATATCATCATCATCATCATCTCATCATGATATCATCATCATCATCTCATCATGATATCATCATAATGATATCATAATCATCATCTTATCATGATATCATCATCATCATCATCATCATAATCATCATCATCTTATCATGATATCATCATCATCATCTCATCATGATATCATCATCATCATCATCATCTCATCATGATATCATCATCATCATCTCATCATGATATCATCATCATCATCATCTCATCATGATGTCATCATCATCATCATCTCATCATGATATCATCATCATCATCATCTCATCATGATATCATCATAATGATATCATAATCATCATCTTATCATGATATCATCATCATGATATCATCATCATGATATCATCATGATATCATCATCATCATCATCATTATCTCATCATGATATCATCATCATCATCATCATCATTATCTCATCATGATATCATCATCATCATCTCATCATGATATCATTATCATCATCATCTCATCATGATATCATCATCATGATATCATCATCATCATCATCATCTCATCATGATATCATCATCATCATGATATCATTATCATCATCATCATCATCTCATCATGATATCATCATCATGAAATCATCATCATCATCATCATGATATCATCATCATCATCATCATGATATCATCATCATGATATCATCATCATCATCATCATCATCATCATCATCATCATCATCATCATCATCATCATCATCATCATGATATTATCATCATCATCATCATCATCTCATCATGATATCATCATAATCATCATCATCTCATCATTATATCATCATCATCATCATCATCATCATCATCATCATCTCATCATGATATCATCATCATGATATCATCATCATCATCATCTCATCATGATATCATTATCATCATCTCATCATGATATCATCGTCATGATATCATCGTCATGATATCATCATCATCATCCTCATCATCATCTCATCATGATATCATCATCATGATATCATCATCATCATCTCATCATGATATCATTATCATCATCTCATCATGATATCATCGTCATGATATCATCATCATCATCATCTCATCATGATATCATCGTCATGATACCATCATCATCATCATCTCATCATGATATCATCGTCATGATACCATCATCATCATCATCTCATCATGATATCATCATCGTGATATCATCATCATCATCATCTCATCATGATATCATCATCATTATATCATCATCATCATCATTCATCATCATCATCATCATCATCATCTCATCATGATATCATCATCACCATCATCATCTCATCATGATATCATCATCATCACCATCATCATCTCATTATGATATCATCATCATCATCATCATCTCCTCATGATATCATCATCATGATATCATCATCATCATTTCATCATGATATCATCATAATCATCATCATCTCATCATGATATCATCAACATCATCATCATCATCATCTCATCATTATATCATCATCATCATCTCATCATGATATCATCATCATGATATCATCATCATCATCATCTCATCAGGATATCATTATCATCATCTCATCATGATATCATCGTCATGATATCATCATCATCATCATCTCATCATGATATCATCATCGTGATATCATCATCATCATCTCATCATGATATAATCATCATTATATCATCATCATCATCATCCCATCATGATATCATCATCATCATCTCATCATGATATCATAATCATTATATCATCATCATCTCACCATGATATCATCATCATCATCATCATCATCTCATAATGATATCATCATCATCTCATAATGATATCATCATCATCATCATCTCATCATGATATCATCATCATCATCATCATCATCATCATCATCTCATCATGATATCATCATCATCATCTCATCATGATATCATCATCATCTCATCATGATGTCATCATCATCATCATCATCTCATCATGATATCATCATCGTCATCTCATCATGATGTCATCATCATCATCATCTCATCATGATATCATCATCGTCATCTCATCATGATATCATCATAATGATATCATAATCATCATCTTATCATGATATCATCATCATGATATCATCATCATCATCATCATCATCATCATCATCATTATCTCATCATGATATCATCATCATCATCTCATCATGATATCATTATCATTATCATCTCATCATGATATCATCATCATGATATCATCATCATGATATCATCATCATCATCATCATCATCATCATCATCTCATCATGATATCATCATCATCATGATATCATTATCATCATCATCATCATCATCATCTCATCATGATATCATCATCATGATATCATCATCATCATCATGATATCATCATCATGATATCATCATCATGATATCATCATCATTATCATCATGATATCATCATGATATCATCATCATCATCATCATCATCATCATCTCATCATGATATTATCATCATCATCATCATCATCATCATCATCATCATCATTTCATCATGATATCATCATCATGATATCATCATCATCATCATCTAATCATGATATCATCATCATCATCATCATCATCATCATCATCATCATCTCCTCATGATATCATCATCATAATTATCATCTCTTCATGATATCATCATCATGATATCATCATCATGATATCATCATCATGATATCATCATCATCATCTCATCATGATATCATCATAATCATCATCATCTCATCATGATATCATCATCAACATCATCATCATCATCATCATCATCATCTCATCATTATATCATCATCATCATCATCATCATCATCATCATCTCATCATGATATCATCATCATGATATCATCATCATCATCATCATCTCATCATGATATCATTATCATCATCTCATCATGATATCATCGTCATGATATCATCATCATCATCTCATCATGATATCATCATCGTGATATCATCATCATCATCATCATCTCATCATGATATCATCGTCATGATATCATCATCATCATCATCTCATCATGATATCATCATCGTGATATCATCATCATCATCATCATCATCATCATCATCTCATCTTTATATCATCATCTTGATATCATAATCATCATCATCATTTCATCATGATATCATCATCATCATCATCATCTCATCATTATATCATCATCATCATTATTACCGTCTCATCATGATATCATCATCATCTCATCATGGTATCATCATCATCTCATCATGATATCATCATCATCATGATATTATCATCATCTCATCATGATATCATCATCATCATCATCTCATCATGATATCATCATCATCATCTCATCATGATATCATCATCATCTCATCATGATATCATCATCATCATCATCTCATCATGATATCATCATCATCTCATCATGATATCATCATCATCATCATCTCATCATGATATCATCATCATCATCTCATCATGATATCATCATCATCATCATCTCATCATGATATCATCATCATCATCATCTCATCATGATATCATCATCATCATCTCATCATGATATCATCATAATGATATCATAATCATCATCTTATCATGATATCATCATCATCATCATCATCATCATCATCATCTCATCATGATATCATCATCATCATCTCATCATGATATCATCATCATCATCATCATCTCATCATGATATCATCATCATCATCTCATCATGATATCATCATCATCATCATCTCATCATGATATCATCATAATGATATCATAATCATCATCTTATCATGATATCATCATCATGATATCATCATCATCTCATCATGATATCATCATCATCATCATCATTATCTCATCATGATATCATCATCATCATCATTATCTCATCATGATATCATCATCATCATCTCATCATGATATCATTATCATCATCATCTCATCATGATATCATCATCATGATATCATCATCATCATCATCATCTCATCATGATATCATCATCATCATGATATCATTATCATCATCATCATCATCTCATCATGATATCATCATCATGAAATCATCATCATCATCATCATCATCATCATCATGATATCATCATCATCATCATCATGATATCATCATCATGATATCATCATCATCATCATCATCATCATCATCATCATCATCATCATCATGATATTATCATCATCATCATCATCATCATCATTTCATCATGATATCATCATCATGATATCATCATCATCATATCATCATGATATCATCATAATCATCATCATCTCATCATTATATCATCATCATCATCATCATCATCATCATCATCATCATATCATCATCTCATCATGATATCATCATCATGATATCATCATCATCATCATCTCATCATGATATCATTATCATCATCTCATCATGATATCATCGTCATGATATCATCATCATCATCCTCATCATCATCTCATCATGATATCATCATCATGATATCATCATCATCATCTCATCATGATATCATTATCATCATCTCATCATGATATCATCGTCATGATATCATCATCATCATCATCATCTCATCATGATATCATCATCGTGATATCATCATCATCATCATCTCATCATGATATCATCGTCATGATATCATCATCATCATCATCTCATCATGATATCATCATCGTGATATCATCATCATCATCATCTCATCATGATATCATCATCATTATATCATCATCATCATCATTCATCATCATGATATCATCGTCATGATATCATCATCATCATCATCTCATCATGATATCATCATCGTGATATCATCATCATCATCATCTCATCATGATATCATCATCATTATATCATCATCATCATCATTCATCATCATCATCATCATCATCATCTCATCATGATATCATCATCACCATCATCATCTCATCATGATATCATCATCATCACCATCATCATCTCATTATGATATCATCATCATCATCATCATCTCCTCATGATATCATCATCATGATATCATCATCATCATTTCATCATGATATCATCATAATCATCATCATCTCATCATGATATCATCAACATCATCATCATCATCATCTCATCATTATATCATCATCATCATCATCTCATCATGATATCATCATCATGATATCATCATCATCATCATCTCATCAGGATATCATTATCATCATCTCATCATGATATCATCGACATGATATCATCATCATCATCATCTCATCATGATATCATCATCGTGATATCATCATCATCATCATCTCATCATGATATAATCATCATTATATCATCATCATCATCATCCCATCATGATATCATCATCATCATGATATCATAATCATTATATCATCATCATCTCACCATGATATCATCATCATCATCATCATCATCTCATAATGATATCATCATCATCTCATAATGATATCATCATCATCATCTCATCATGATATCATCATCATCATCATCATCATCATCATCATCTCATCATGATATCATCATCATCATCTCATCATGATATCATCATCATCTCATCATGATGTCATCATCATCATCATCTCATCATGATGTCATCATCATCATCATCTCATCATGATATCATCATCGTCATCTCATCATGATGTCATCATCATCATCATCTCATCATGATATCATCATCGTCATCTCATCATGATATCATCATAATGATATCATAATCATCATCTTATCATGATATCATCATCATGATATCATCATCATCATCATCATCATCATCATTATCTCATCATGATATCATCATCATCATCTCATCATGATATCATTATCATTATCATCTCATCATCATGATATCATCATCATGATATCATCATCATCATCATCATCATCATCTCATCATGATATCATCATCATCATGATATCATTATCATCATCATCATCATCATCATCATCATCATCATCTCATCATGATATCATCATCATGGTATCATCATCATCATCATGATATCATCATCATGATATCATCATCATGATATCATCATCATCATCATCATGATATCATCATGATATCATCATCATCATCATCATCATCATCATCATCTCATCATGATATTATCATCATCATCATCATCATCATTTCATCATGATATCATCATCATGATATCATCATCATCATCATCTAATCATGATATCATCATCATCATCATCATCATCATCTCCTCATGATATCATCATCATAATTATCATCTCTTCATGATATCATCATCATGATATCATCATCATGATATCATCATCATGATATCATCATCATCATCTCATCATGATATCATCATAATCATCATCATCTCATCATGATATCATCATCAACATCATCATCATCATCATCATCATCATCTCATCATTATATCATCATCATCATCATCATCATCTCATCATGATATCATCATCATGATATCATCATCATCATCATCTCATCATGATATAATTATCATCATCTCATCATGATATCATCGTCATGATATCATCATCATCATCTCATCATGATATCATCATCGTGATATCATCATCATCATCATCATCTCATCATGATATCATCGTCATGATATCATCATCATCATCATCTCATCATGATACCATCATCGTGATATCATCATCATCATCATCTCATCATGATATCATCGTCATGATATCATCATCATCATCATCTCATCATGATATCATCATCATTATATCATCATCATCATCATCATCATCTCATCATGATATCATCATCATCATCATCTCATCATGATATCATCATCATTATATCATCATCATCATCATCATCATCATCATCATCATCATCTCATCATGATATCATCATCATCACCATCATCATCTCATTATGATATCATCATCATCATCTCCTCATGATATCATCATCATAATCATCATCTCATCATGATATCATCATCATGATATCATCATCATCTCATCATGATATCATCATAATCATCATCATCTCTTCATGATATCATCA
>JAYKOZ010000025.1:5000-165291 GCA_036172795.1 Pelodytes ibericus
TTAGGTGATACAGTCACAGTGTGAACAGTGTTTGGGTGACACAGTCACAGTATGAGCAGTGTTTGGATGACACAGTCACAGTATAAGCAGGGTTTAGGTGATACAGTCACAGTATAAGCAGTGTTTGGGTGATACAGTCACAGTATAAGCAGTGTTTGGGTGATACAGTCACAGTATAAGCAGTGTTTAGGTGATACAGTCCCAGTATAAGCAGTGTTTGGGTGATACAGTCACAGTATAAGCAGTGTTTGGGTGATACAGTCACAGTATAAGCAGTGTTTAGGTGATACAGTCACAGTATAAGCAATGTTTAGGTGATACAGTCACAGTATAAGCAGTGTTTGGGTGATACAGTCACAGTATAAGCAGTGTTTGGGTGATACAGTCACAGTATAAGCAGTGTTTGGGTGATACAGTCACAGTATAAGCGTGTTAGGGTGATACAGTCACAGTATAAGCAGTGTTTAGGTGATACAGTCACAGTATGAGCAGTGTTTAGGTGATACAGTCACAGTATAAGCAGTGTTTGGGTGATACAGTCACAGTATAAGCAGTGTTTGGGTGATACAGTCACAGTATAAGCAGTGTTTAGGTTATACAGTCACAGTATAAGCAGTGTTTGGGTGATACAGTCACAGTATAAGCAGTGTTGAGGTGATACAGTCACAGGATAAGCAGTGTTTGGGTAACACAGTCACAGTATAAGCGGTGTTTAGGTGATACAGTCACAGTGTGAACAGTGTTTGGGTGACACAGTCACAGTATGAGCAGTGTTTGGATGACACAGTCACAGTATAAGCAGGGTTTAGGTGATACAGTCACAGTATAAGCAGTGTTTGGGTGATACAGTCACAGTATAAGCAGTGTTTGGGTGATACAGTCACAGTATAAGCAGTGTTTGGGTGATACAGTCACAGTATAAGCAGTGTTTAGGTGACACAGTCACAGTATAAGCAGTGTTTAGGTGACACAGTCACAGTATAAGCAGTGTTTGGGTGATACAGTCACAGTGTAAGCAGTGTTTGGGTGATACAGTCACAGTGTAAGCAGTGTTTGGGTGATACAGTCACAGTGTAAGCAGTGTTTGGGTGATACAGTCACAGTATGAGCAGTGTTTGGGTGATACAGTCACAGTATGAGCAGTGTTTGGGTGATACAGTCACAGTATAAGCAGTGTTTGGGTGATACAGTCACAGTATGAGCAGTGTTTGGGTGATACAGTCACAGTATAAGCAGTGTTTAGGTGACACAGTCACAGTATAAGCAGTGTTTAGGTGACACAGTCACAGTATAAGCAGTGTTTGGGTGATACAGTCACAGTGTAAGCAGTGTTTGGGTGATACAGTCACAGTGTAAGCAGTGTTTGGGTGATACAGTCACAGTGTAAGCAGTGTTTGGGTGATACAGTCACAGTATGAGCAGTGTTTGGGTGATACAGTCACAGTATGAGCAGTGTTTGGGTGATACAGTCACAGTATAAGCAGTGTTTAGGTGATACAGTCACAGTATAAGCAGTGTTTGGGTGATACAGTCACAGTATAAGCAGTGTTTAGATGATACAGTCACAGTATAAGCAGTGTTTAGGTGATACAGTCACAGTATAAGCAATGTTTAGGTGATACAGTCACAGTATAAGCAGTGTTTGGGTGATACAGTCACAGTATAAGCAGTGTTTGGGTGATACAGTCACAGTATAAGCAGTGTTTGGGTGATACAGTCACAGTATAAGCGTGTTAGGGTGATACAGTCACAGTATAAGCAGTGTTTGGGTGATACAGTCACAGTATAAGCAGTGTTTAGGTGATACAGTCACAGTATGAGCAGTGTTTAGGTGATACAGTCACAGTATAAGCAGTGTTTGGGTGATACAGTCACAGTATAAGCAGTGTTTGGGTGATACAGTCACAGTATAAGCAGTGTTTAGGTTATACAGTCACAGTATAAGCAGTGTTTGGGTGATACAGTCACAGTATAAGCAGTGTTGAGGTGATACAGTCACAGGATAAGCAGTGTTTGGGTAACACAGTCACAGTATAAGCGGTGTTTAGGTGATACAGTCACAGTGTGAACAGTGTTTGGGTGACACAGTCACAGTATGAGCAGTGTTTGGATGACACAGTCACAGTATAAGCAGGGTTTAGGTGATACAGTCACAGTATAAGCAGTGTTTGGGTGATACAGTCACAGTATAAGCAGTGTTTGGGTGATACAGTCACAGTATAAGCAGTGTTTGGGTGATACAGTCACAGTATAAGCAGTGTTTAGGTGACACAGTCACAGTATAAGCAGTGTTTAGGTGACACAGTCACAGTATAAGCAGTGTTTGGGTGATACAGTCACAGTGTAAGCAGTGTTTGGGTGATACAGTCACAGTGTAAGCAGTGTTTGGGTGATACAGTCACAGTGTAAGCAGTGTTTGGGTGATACAGTCACAGTATGAGCAGTGTTTGGGTGATACAGTCACAGTATGAGCAGTGTTTGGGTGATACAGCCACAGTATAAGCAGTGTTTGGGTGATACAGTCACAGTATGAGCAGTGTTTGGGTGATACAGTCACAGTATAAGCAGTGTTTAGGTGACACAGTCACAGTATAATCAGTGTTTAGGTGACACAGTCACAGTATAAGCAGTGTTTAGAGACAGAGTCCCTTTAAAATCCCAAACCTCCTCACTGTTATCAGGCAGATAACTAGGAATCCCAAGCTTGGTGGGCAGACAGAGAATGAGTTTGTTCCTTAGCTCGTGGTGCCAGAAGAAGAGAATCAGGTGGCATAGTGGAGGCATCATAGCACCCGGTTGGGTGATGCCCCAACTCTGTGAGCGTAATTCAGTAAACGTGTGATAACGCAGCGAGCAGAGCGCAGAGCAGTAATATGTGCTGCCCTGGGAATGCATCAGAAATGGTCCTTTCATCACACGCTGTACTAGTGAGACTGTTACAGTTACAGGAGATGTTTAACATCCGTCCTTCCTCTAGTGACATCCTCATCTGCCATACTCTGCAATGCCTTGCAGAGCAACAGGAGACCACCGCTAGATGGAAATGAGACTTGACTCCTCCCATTACGCCATAACCTCCCTTGTTCATACCGTTTCCTCACCACTACAGCTCAAGCCACTGTTGACCTCTCTGGGATTCGTTATCTGACCTCCGACCTAATGATCTGAGTATTATCCAGAGTATCCTGGTTTGGCCGTCCCTGCCACCGCACCTAGCATGTTGGGTCTTCCATTCATTCTTCACAAACCTCTAAAGTCTCATACATTCATTCTCTGTCAAGATACTGCTGTGATGGCTATATGTGGTGGTCCTCTGGACCAATGTGTTGGGCAGTCTATATTATCTTCATATCGATCACAGACGCCCATCATCATCACAGGCGACCTTGCATTTGACCTTGATTAAAGACTGAGCCGTGGATTTGACAAGCTTTGATTCCAAGACCCGAGCTGCTTTCACACAGGTCTATCAATCACTACATTAGCCGAGTGTAGCTTCCTGCAAACAATCCCCATTATGCACCTTTTTCAGTACTGTGTAGGTATTCGCTGCTGGATAAGATTCATTGACTTGTGCGATAGATATTCCCTAAGGTCCTTGAAGAAGTTGATGATCATCCAGTTTATTGATCCTACTTCCGCTGTTGGAGTAGACACAGAGTGCAAAGCAGGTTAATTAACAATGACGATGATGCACATCACTCTTGCACACATTCATATCCTCCCTCCTTTCGCATTGATGGGGGCTGCTTGTTGTGTTTGCTTTTGGAGGTTACTTTCCTACACTCTGCCGCCCCAAATGTACATTTCTCCAGGACTTTTTTGTGTGGGATTTTTTGGACATGATTAGTATTTTATTCCTTAGCAGAATTTAAATTTTCCTTTTTTTCCCATGTGAAACTCTTATTCATAGCCAGATTTTGTACCCTGGGCCTGCCTCAAAAACAAATAATATTCATTTTTGCAAAATGTAATTTATTAGTATACAATTTCGTCGTCTTTTTTGTTGCTTTTAATGTTTTTCCTGCTGGATTTGAGAGTTTCTCTGTCTCTGAGCCAAATTAATTTAATATAAACAGAGAAGCTACATTACCGTGTAACTCGAGTAACTCCGCGGGGAACCTTTTAAGGATATTGTTGCATTATCAGAAATTAATATGGTAAAACTTTATAAAACATCCCCGGGGAGTGAAATGTCCTGCAAAATGGTATTTTGGTTAATCACAGAGATGAACCGTGAAAACCGCTCAGCTTAAATGTCGCAACTCGAAAAATATAATTACTATTAAATGGCTCTTCCTCTGACATTCAAAACAAAGTTTACATGGATTTCTTCTACACTACTCCTGAAATACATTAATAATCTAGATTCCTGGTTTTATAACCTTTTTAGAATGAAAGGAATAGCCCACCATTTTCCTATTTGTTTTAGAATGCCTATGCTGATATTTTGTTTAGCATAGTTTTGTAGTGCTGTGGGGTTATTTTATAATCCACTTTCTCTCTTATTCGGGAGTCTGTTCTTGCCAGATAGGAGGTTGGGTTCCCAGAGATTCCTGATACGGTTTTAATTCTTTTTTCACCCTGACATATGTCCTTTGCCAACAATTCAGGTCATAACAGTTTGTTTGTAATAAGGCAGACGGCCTGTTAGACCTGTCATTTGACACAAACTACCATTTAAAACGTATTCACAATTTTGCCAAAGCAAAGACAGACTAGAGCTTCTCCTTGTGTCTTACTGAGCATCTCTCTCCGTCACTGGGGAGATCATGACAATCATCTCCCCCATTTGACTTGCCTCCCAGCATTTATAAAGCATATATCTGATTATGACTTACGATTGTCTGGGGCTGAGCTTTGTATTATGCAAGCATTACTGTAATGCATTTATACAAAACAAAATCAAACCGTTTGCTCTAATGTATTTAGCTAGAGCTCTTTATTCACATCCAATAAAATCCTAATCGTTTTAGTCTGAATCCAGTTGCTCTTTTTCCAAAATACATTTTCTTATTATTTTTGTTCGCAAGATGTTATGACTTTTGTAATATTTTGGCTGTCGTTTTTGAAATCTCTCCCGTGTCTCAGATCCACAAAATAACTTAACCCTTTGTGACTGTAGATATCAGGCATTTAAAAATGGTTGTGCTACTCAGGGGCGGGCTGGATAAATGTAATATTTTCAATCTCACTGCTTGTTAAACCTACTGTTTCCCACGACTTGTAAACTTGTCTCTCGATCCAATTCGGCATGGATTTGGCCATACATTTTTATGATCTGCAGGTATAAAACATGTTGCTAATTAACATTGTGTGTCTGTGAATTAGGGAACATAGTGGGGAATCCGTTGACTCTTAATTTACCAGTTCACCCAACATGTTTTTTTTTCTTGTTGTAACGAGTTTCTGAGAAATAATACCCCAGTCGCCTAGTGATTCTGCTCACTCTCCACGTTTCTTTTCCTGGTTTGTTTATTCGAATAGCTGCGGAAATTGTTTCCGAAATTGAGAAGAACGAAAAGATCCGCACAGCTCTGGAGGCAAAACAAGAAACCGTGAGTATCCAACGTTTATAAATCAGTGACTGTGATTGGAGTGTGAGTATCCCTCGTTTATAAATCAGTGACTGTGATTGAAGTGTGAGTATCCATCGTTTATAAATCAGTGACTGTGATTGGAGTGTGAGTATCCATCGTTTATAAATCAGTGACTGTGATTGGAGTGTGAGTATCCATCGTTTATAAATCAGTGACTGTGATTGAAGTGTGAGTATCCATCGTTTATAAATCAGTGACTGTGATTGGAGTGTGAGTATCCATCGTTTATAAATCAGTGACTGTGATTGAAGTGTGAGTATCCATCGTTTATAAATCAGTGACTGTGATTGAAGTGTGAGTATCCATCGTTTATAAATCAGTGACTGTGATTGAAGTGTGAGTATCCATCGTTTATAAATCAGTGACTGTGATTGAAGTGTGAGTATCCATCGTTTATAAATCAGTGACTGTGATTGAAGTGTGAGTATTCATCGTTTATAAATCAGTGACTGTGATTGGAATGTGAGTATTCATCATTTATAAATCAGGGACTGTGATTGGAGTGTGAGTATCCATCGTTTATAAATCAGTGACTGTGATTGGAGTGTGAGTATCCAACGTTTATAAATCAGTGACTGTGATTGGAGAGTGAGTATCCATCGTTTATAAATTAGTGACTGTGATTGAAGTGTGAGTATCCATCGTTTATAAATCAGTGACTGTGATTGGAGTGTGAGTATCCATCGTTTATAAATCAGTGACTGTGATTGAAGTGTGAGTATCCATCGTTTATAAATTAGTGACTGTCATTGAAGTGTGAGTATCCATCGTTTATAAATCAGTGACTGTGATTGGAGTGTGAGTATCCATCGTTTATAAATCAGTGACTGTGATTGAAGTGTGAGTATCCATCGTTTATAAATCAGTGACTGTGATTGGAGTGTGAGTATCCAGAGTTTATAAATCAGTGACTGTGATTGGAGTGTGAGTATCCAGAGTTTATAAATCAGTGACTGTGATTGGAGTGTGAGTATCCATCGTTTATAAATCAGTGACTGTGATTGAAGTGTGAGTATCCATCGTTTATAAATCAGTGACTGTGATTGGAGTGTGAGTATCCATCGTTTATAAATCAGTGACTGTGATTGGAGTGTGAGTATCCATCGTTTATAAATCAGTGACTGTGATTGGAGAGTGAGTATCCATTGTTTATAAATCAGTGACTTTGAATGGATTTTTGTTGTAATTTACATATTATACCTGGAATATTATTATTTTGCTGGTGTGATACCCTTGCTAGTTTGGGAAGGGGCGAGGGCTTTATGATCAGTAATCAGTCTATTTTTGGTGGATTCTTTTTCCGGTCTCTTACCTTAACCCTCTGTTCTTCATACCCAGTAATTACTTCCTCTATTAGCAGTATCGACATTCAGACGTAGTCCGGCATTGTTCTCTGTCACTCGGAGGATTGTCCTTGCTCTTTGTCTTTCTCTGGCTTGGTGCAGTTTGTACTGTATATCTGAATGCAATGTGTTTGCTTTATCATGTGAAGAGAGTTACAGAATTATTATATCGCTCGCTGGGATATATACGCTGCCTTATAGCGCTCGCTGGGATATATACGCTGCCTTATAGCGCTCGCTGGGATATATACAATGCCTTATAGTGCTCGCTGGGATATATACACTGCCTTATAGCGCTCGCTGGAATATATACACTGCCTTATAGCGCTCGCTGGGATATATACACTGCCTTATAGCGCTCGCTGGGATATATATACGCTGCCTTATAGCGCTCGCTGGGATATATATACGCTGCCTTATAGCGCTCGATGGGATATATATATACGCTGCCTTATAGCGCTCGCTGGGATATATATACGCTGCCTTATAGCGCTCGCTGGGATATATATGCTGCCTTATAGCGCTCGCTGGGATATATACACTGCCTTATAGCGCTCGCTGGGATATATACACTGCCTTATAGCACTCGCTGGGATATATACACTGCCTTATAGCACTCGCTGGGATATATACGCTGCCTTATAGCGCTCGCTGGGATATATACACTGCCTTATAGCGCTCGCTGGGATATATACACTGCCTTATAGCGCTCGCTGGGATATATACGCTGCCTTATAGCGCTCGCTGGGATATATACGCTGCCTTATAGCGCTCGCTGGGATATATACACTGCCTTATAGCGCTCGCTGGGATATATACGCTGCCTTATAGCGCTCGCTGGGATATATACGCTGCCTTATAGCGCTCGCTGGGATATATACGCTGCCTTATAGCGCTCGCTGGGATATATACGCTGACTTATAGCGCTCGCTGGGATATATATACACTGCCTTATAGCGCTCGCTGGGATATATATACGCTGCCTTATAGGACTCGCTGGGATATATACGCTGACTTATAGCGCTCGCTGGGATATATACGCTGCCTTATAGCGCTCGCTGGGATATATACGCTGCCTTATAGCGCTCGCTGGGATATATACGCTGCCTTATAGCGCTCGCTGGGATATATACGCTGCCTTATAGCGCTCGCTGGGATATATACGCTGCCTTATAGCGCTCGCTGGGATATATACGCTGACTTATAGCGCTCGCTGGGATATATATACACTGCCTTATAGCGCTCGCTGGGATATATATACGCTGCCTTATAGGACTCGCTGGGATATATACGCTGACTTATAGCGCTCGCTGGGATATATACGCTGCCTTATAGCGCTCACTGGGATATATACGCTGCCTTATAGCGCTCGCTGGGATATATACGCTGACTTATAGCGCTCGCTGGGATATATACGCTGCCTTATAGCGCTCGCTGGGATATATACGCTGCCTTATAGCGCTCGCTGGGATATATATACACTGACTTATAGCGCTCGCTGGGATATATATACACTGACTTATAGCGCTCGCTGGGATATATATACACTGACTTATAGCGCTCGCTGGGATATATACGCCAACTTATAGTGCTCGCTGGGATATATACGCTGCCTTATAGCGCTCGCTGGGATATATATACACTGACTTATAGCGCTCGCTGGGATATATATACACTGACTTATAGCGCTCGCTGGGATATATATACACTGACTTATAGCGCTCGCTGGGATATATATACACTGACTTATAGCGCTCGCTGGGATATATACGCCAACTTATAGTGCTCGCTGGGATATATACGCTGCCTTATAGCGCTCGCTGGGATATATACGCTGATTTATAGCGCTCGCTGGGATATATACGCTGCCTTATAGTGCTCGCTGGGATATATACGCTGCCTTATAGCGCTCGCTGGGATATATATACACTGACTTATAGCGCTCGCTGGGATATATATACACTGACTTATAGCGCTCGCTGGGATATATATACACTGACTTATAGCGCTCGCTGGGATATATATACACTGACTTATAGCGCTCGCTGGGATATATACGCTGACTTATAGCGCTCACAGCTAACTCCTAATTCTATTACAGGGCCTGACCTTCCGCAAGGAGCAAACGGAGGAAGAGATCGAGGGAATCCATGAAGAATACCGTGAGTAATGACTCCTCACTCAACCCTGAGTAATGACTCCACACTCAACCCTGAGTAATGACTCCTCACTCAACCCTGAGTAATGACTCCTCACTCAACCCTGAGTAATGACTCCTCACTCAACCCTGAGTAATGACTCCTCACTCAACCCTGAGTAATGACTCCTCACTCAACCCTGAGTAATGACTCCTCACTCAACCCTGAGTAATGACTCCTCACTCAACCCTGAGTAATGACTCCTCACTCAACCCTGAGTAATGACTCCTCACTCAACCCTGAGTAATGACTCCTCACTCAAGCCTGAGTAATGACTCCTCACTCAAGCCTGAGTAATGACTCCTCACTCAAGCCTGAGTAATGACTCCTCACTCAAGCCTGAGTAATGACTCCTCACTCAACCCTGAGTAATGACTCCACACTCAACCCTGAGTAATGACTCCTCACTCAAGCCTGAGTAATGACTCCTCACTCAACCCTGAGTAATGACTCCTCACTCAAGCCTGAGTAATGACTCCTCACTCAAGCCTGAGTAATGACTCCTCACTCAAGCCTGAGTAATGACTCCTCACTCAAGCCTGAGTAATGACTCCTCACTCAAGCCTGAGTAATGACTCCTCACTCAAGCCTGAGTAATGACTCCTCACTCAAGCCTGAGTAATGACTCCACACTCAACCCTGAGTAATGACTCCACACTCAACCCTGAGTAATGACTCCACACTCAACCCTGAGTAATGACTCCTCACTCAACCCTGAGCTGCCTTCAGCTCTGTATACAATCCATAGGGATCCATCACACTCACATTAAACAGGTTACAGACTCTTAAAGCTATAGTTTTCATTAAGGATAAAAAAACACCTTTCTAAGATAATAAAATAGGAGATTTAGTCACATTATATTAGTCCATCATTATACCAACTGACTCAACTTGCTGGACTGAGTGGTAAATTTAGCAGTGGAGTGACGGGGCGGGTGTGACGGGGCGGGTGTGAAGCAGTGGGGTGACTGGGCGGGGGTGAAACAGTGGGGTGACAGGGTGGGTGTGAAGCACTGGGGTGACAGGGTGGGTGTGAAGCAGTGGTGTGTGACAGGCGGGTGTGAAGTAGTAGTGTGACGGGGCGGTGGTGTCAGGGTGGGTGTGGAGTAGTGGGGTGACGGGGCGGGTGTAAAGCAGTGGGGCGACGGGGCGGTGGTGACGGGGCGGGGGTGAAGCAGTGGTGTGACGGAGCGGTGGTGTCAGGGTGGGTGTGGAGTAGTGGGGTGACGGGGCGGGTGTAAAGCAGTGGGGCGACGGGGCGGTGGTGACGGGGCGGGGGTGAAGCAGTGGTGTGATGGGGCGGGTGTGACAGGGTGGGTGTGATTGTCACTAACAGGCATCCTGACTGATGTTGGCAGTGACTGCTTTATCACAACGATGGGATTCGGTGGGTTTCATGGCTGTTCAATTCCCCAGAAATAAAATATTCCTCAGAAACCCAATGTGCGTTAGATAAAACCAGATCTGTCTGGGAGGAACATGGGATTTATTTGCATTGCAGGCACTGTGTGACTTTAATACACTGGGATGTACAGATGGCTGGGTTAATTTGTCAGTCAATACCAAACCCTTTACCTTCATTTGCGAGCTTTTCATATAAAATGCAATATTGTAGCATTAGGTCAGTGGCAGGGAGGCAGCCTAGAGTTTTGTAACTAGGAGAGGCCTTCGGTTGGCAGGAGATGCTGCCTGCTGGATTCTCCGTAGATATTTATGGAGATGACTTGTACACCCGTCTGTGTGAAGAGAACGTTTTTTCTTTTATTTGCTGTTTATTACCAAGCTGGAGTTTATTCTTCTGTAAAGGGAAATAAAACTTTATTGTGTCCTGTCTGCCTGTGAGAGAACCGTGCAGAGACACACACACTACCAATCTCTCCCGTACCCTGCAGAGACACACACTACCAATCTCTCCCGTACCCTGCAGAGACACACACACTGCCAATCTCTCCCGTACCCTGCAGAGACACACACACTACCAATCTCTCCCGTACCCTGCAGAGACACACACACTACCAATCTCTCCCGTACCCTGCAGAGACACACACACTGCCAATCTCTCCCGTACCCTGCAGAGACACACACACTGCCAATCTCTCCCGTACCCTGCAGAGACACACACACTACCAATCTCTCCCGTACCCTGCAGAGACACACACACTACCAATCTCTCCCGTACCCTGCAGAGACACACACACTACCAATCTCTCCCGTACCCTGCAGAGACACACACACTACCAATCTCTCCCGTACCCTGCAGAGACACGCACACTACCAATCTCTCCCGTACCCTGCAGAGATACGCACACTACCAATCTCTCCCATACCCTGCAGAGACACACACTACCAATCTCTCCCGGACCCTGCAGAGACACACACTACCAATCTCTCCCGTACCCTGCAGAGACACACACTACCAATCTCTCCCGTACCCTGCAGAGACACACACACTACCAATCTCTCCCGGACCCTGCAGAGACACACACACTACCAATCTCTCCCGTACCCTGCAGAGACACGCACACTACCAATCTCTCCCGTACCCTGCAGAGACACACACACTACCAATCTCTCCCGGACCCTGCAGAGACACGCACACTACCAATCTCTCCCGTACCCTGCAGAGACACGCACACTACCAATCTCTCCCGTACCCTGCAGAGACACGCACACTACCAATCTCTCCCGTACCCTGCAGAGACACACACACTACCAATCTCTCCCGTACCCTGCAGAGACACACACACTACCAATCTCTCCCATACCCTGCAGAGACACACACACTACCAATCTCTCCCGTAGCCTGCAGAGACACACACACTACCAATCTCTCCCGTACCCTGCAGAGACACACACTACCAATCTCTCCCGTACCCTGCAGAGACACACACACTACCAATCTCTCCCGTACCCTGCAGAGACTCACACACTACCAATCTCTCCCGTACCCTGCAGAGACACGCACACTACCAATCTCTCCCGTACCCTGCAGAGACACACACTACCAATCTCTCCCGTACCCTGCAGAGACACACACACTACCAATCTCTCCCGTACCCTGCAGAGACTCACACACTACCAATCTCTCCCATACCCTGCAGAGACACGCACACTACCAATCTCTCCCATACCCTGCAGAGACACACACTACCAATCTCTCCCGGACCCTGCAGAGACACGCACACTACCAATCTCTCCCATACCCTGCAGAGACTCACACACTACCAATCTCTCCCGTACCCTGCAGAGACACACACACTGCCAATCTCTCCCGTACCCTGCAGAGACACGCACACTACCAATCTCTCCCGGACCCTGCAGAGACACACACACTACCAATCTCTCCCGTACCCTGCAGAGACACACACACTACCAATCTCTCCCGGACCCTGCAGAGACACACACTACCAATCTCTCCCATACCCTGCAGAGACACACACACTACCAATCTCTCCCGTACCCTGCAGAGACACGCACACTACCAATCTCTTCCGTACCCTGCAGAGACACACACACTACCAATCTCTCCCGTACCCTGCAGAGACTCACACACTACCAATCTCTCCCGTACCCTGCAGAGACACGCACACTACCAAACTCTCCCGTACCCTGCAGAGACACGCACACTACCAATCTCTCCCGTACCCTGCAGAGACACACACACTACCAATCTCTCCCGGACCCTGCAGAGACACACACACTGCCAATCTCTCCTGTACCCTGCAGTGAATCACACACTACCAATCTCTCCCGTACCCTGCAGAGACACACACACTGCCAATCTCTCCCGTACCCTGCAGAGACACACACACTGCCAATCTCTCCCGTACCCTGCAGAGACACACACACTACCAATCTCTCCCATACCCTGCAGAGACACACACTACCAATCTCTCCCGTACCCTGCAGAGATACACACACTACCAAACTCTCCCGTACCCTGCAGAGACACGCACACTACCAATCTCTCCCGGACCCTGCAGAGACTCACGCACTACCAATCTCTCCCGAACCCTGCAGAGACTCACACACTACCAATCTCTCCCGTACCCTGCAGAGACACACACACTACCAATCTCTCCCGTACCCTGCAGAGACTCACACACTACCAATCTCTCCCGTACCCTGCAGAGACTCACACACTACCAATCTCTCCCGTACCCTGCAGAGACACGCACACTACCAATCTCTCCCGTACCCTGCAGAGACACACACACTACCAATCTCTCCCGTACCCTGCAGAGACACACACACTACCAATCTCTCCCGTACCCTGCAGAGACACACACACTACCAATCTCTCCCGTACCCTGCAGAGACACGCACACTACCAATCTCTCCCATACCCTGCAGAGACACACACACTACCAATCTCTCCCGTACCCTGCAGAGACACACACACTACCAATCTCTCCCGAACCCTGCAGAGACTCACACACTACCAATCTCTCCCGAACCCTGCAGAGACTCACACACTACCAATCTCTCCCGTACCCTGCAGAGACACACACACTGCCAATCTCTCCCGGACCCTGCAGAGACTCACACACTGCCAATCTCTCCCGTACCCTGCAGAAACACACACACTACCAATCTCTCCCGGACCCTGCAGAGACACACACACTGCCAATCTCTCCCGGACCCTGCAGAGACACACACACTGCCAATCTCTCCCGGACCCTGCAGAGACTCACACACTGCCAATCTCTCCCGTACCCTGCAGTGAATCACACACTACCAATCTCTCCCGTACCCTGCAGAGACACACACACTGCCAATCTCTCCCGTACCCTGCAGAGACACACACACTACCAATCTCTTCTGTTCTCTCTTGCTCTCTAAAATTATTAGGTTTCTCTCTTCTGAAATAGAGCCTGGTGTCTGTTCAAAATTCAGAGTAACAAGTCCAGGATAAATCTCAGCTTTATAGGGAAAGATCGATTTGTGGTTTACAGCCTAATATAATATAGAAATCTAAAGAATAGAGAGCAAATATCCTCTCCTCCAACCCTTAAGATGTCACGGCTTGTGCACACACTTGGCAAATGCCCAATCGTCACGGCCTGTAATGTCATCAAAGGGGACAATCCGTCGGTGTTTTCTAACCGGGATGGCTTATTTAGTAAAGATTGGGACAAAGTTTGGAGCTGAGATTAACTTATTGGCAGTTGGAGACTATTACCCGTTGCTGGATACATGTCACCTTGCCACGTAGATGTGGATAAGTTGTCCATAGCATGTGACGTGGATAATGTGGCAGTATCCACTCTACAAACGTTACCACTTCCAATTTATTCTTTACATTCTCACTTCATGTTTTTGACCTGTACACGGCTGGATAATGCTCTTCTTGGTGCCTTGTCTTTCTACGCAAAGCTTTTCATCCTGTAGATGTCTTTCCTTTGTCATTCCTTGCGTCTTAGACAAGTACTTATTATTTACCAGACAGAACAAGGGATGACAAGTAAATCCTTCAGCAGACAGTTTTTCCTTTGCAGGGTTGAAGGTAGCTCCAAACCTTTGGTCTGTCTGTGCTGTGGAAGTGAGTTTCCAGCTGGTCTTCATGCCACAATCTGAACGGCTTCATGCAATGCTGGAAATAACTGTAGCATGCCCGAGGTCACCAAAGGGAAAGCAAAGAAACGTTTCTCTAATGGTTTTTGCCAATTGCATTGCTCTTGTGGCATGTCATAAATAAGCCTTTGGAAGACTGTAAACAAGTAAGGGCTCAAATGACAGTTGGGAATTTTAGTTTTAGCCTGAAGAAGGGAACCTCATCTTGAAAACGTGCTCTAAAATCTCTATAAAACCAGATATTGTTTAAACTGGTTTGCTTTACATCTCTGACTGGCTGCATATGCTAGATATTCTCTTAAAGTCCTTTCCTATGCAATCTAAGCCCATTCCTGCTAGTGGGGCTTGTTAAATGGCTGGCTCGGGGGCCATTGACCTTATTCCAGAGTCCTCTTCTTCCCGAATTCAAGGTTGTTACCTAGAAAGGAATTGGATTTTTCCTGCCTAAATCTATCCCTCTGAGCTTTCAAGGAACAAGGGTTGTTTTATGTATTGGTGTGTGAAGATCTTTCGTCTATCCTTATCTTGGCAGAATCTTTCTTTCCCAGGACCTTAGATGATTCTCCCAACTTCTTGGCAGTTTTCTGCAGATCGTCCTCTGGAATGTACCGAGGAGAAGAGAATCCGCATATTTTTTTTTTAGGAGGGGGGCTGGAGGTGGACACAGTCCAACTGTTCTCTCAGGTGTTATTGGATTGCTTTTGCTGCCGGCCTAGTTTTCAGGTTTCTGCCAGACTCTGTGCCCCATCTGGATCCTGCGTTAACCTCCATCGCTGTGGGGATCGTAAGAAGTAATGTGTCTTTTACGACGGGAACTATAAATTCCGGCTTCCACTGTTTCATTGGCCGTTCTGGACCCAATAACGGCATCTTGACACCTGTTATACTTTATATTCCTCTGGCCACACTGACTGGTTACATTATGATAAATGCAAACAGGAGACTGCGAAATGGAGCAGAGTTTACTAAAAAGAGCCTTGTAATCCCTAGTAAATAACGGAGTTACGTTTAATGGACAGATTGCAATAAGTGGATATGTTTTAACCAGTTGATGACCATGTCACGTGCCAACATGCCATTTTGTGCCACAAGGTCACAGCGACGCCATGTAACGTTATGTATTAAAAGCTTTTACATACAATTTCTGACTTGCTCTATACCGAGGCAATCCCAGAAATAGCAGGGAGCCCGGCTTCCCCACATGTGATTCCTGTGATAGCCAATAGCAGGGAGCCCAGCTTCCCCACATGGGATTCCTGGGATAGCCAATAGCAGGGAGCCCAGCTTCCCCACATGGGATTCCTGTGATAGCCAATAGCAGGGAGCCCAGCTTCCTCACAGGGGATTCCTGTGATAGCCAATAGCAGGGAGCCCAGCTTCCCCACATGGGATTCCTGAGATAGCCAATAGCAGGGAGCCCAGCTTCCCCACACGGGATTCCTGTGATAGCCAATAGCAGGGAGCCCAGCTTCCCCACATGGGATTTCCTGTGATAGCCAATAGCAGGGAGCCCAGCTTCCCCACTTGGAATTTCCTGTGATAGCCAATAGCAGGGAGTCCAGCTTTCCCACATGGGATTCCTGTGATAGCCAATAGCAGGGAGCCCAGCTTCCCCGCACGGGATTCCTGTGATAGCCAATAGCAGGGAGCCCAGCTTCCCCACATGGGATTTCCTGAGAGCCAATAGCAGGGAGCCCAGCTTCCCCACATGGGATTCCTGTGATAGCCAATAGCAGGGAGCCCAGCTTCCCCACATGGGATTCCTGTGATAGCCAATAGCAGGGAGCCCAGCTTCCCCACATGGGATTCCTGTGATAGCCAATAGCAGGGAGCCCAGCTTCCCCACATGGGATTCCTGTGATAGCCAATCACAACGGTCACTTGGGGAATTAAAAAATTAGAAAAATTAAATGATATGATAGGATCAAAATAATGGTATCTAAATAAATAAATGATTTGTGTGGTGCAGTAAATTAGAGAAGATAATTACATCTAAACACAAACACCGCAGAAAAAAATGCCTCAGTCCTGAATGGTAAGACATGGCCAAAACAGTCCGGTCACCAAAGGGGTTAAATGGAAATAATATAAATAAAGGTCCTCACTGGTCCCTCTTTGCGCCTCTACTGACCTGTTGATGCTTAATAAGCAGGACACTCAATGGTAACGAGGGGTCTATACTGCTGGTTTTGGAAGAGTCTTAGATGGACAACGAGAGTGCCGCCCCAATACCGAGTGATAGAGTATCAGAAGCTCCCTTATAATGTTTGCACTAACACCATATTGGGGCCGATTTATAAACATGGCGTACAAGCAGCGCCAAATACTGGCTCTATTTGTACGCGCGCCAGTGTACGAAACAGACTTTCGCACTTCTGGACTGCGCTGGCACTCAGTGCGCCGACGCAGCCCATATATAAAGAATAGCGAATGGAAGAGTGTCTGAATCTCTGCCAAACACTGTGATGGAAGATCATCCGCCTGCGCTGGAAAGTGTGTGAATTTATAAAAAATGCCACAATCGCAATAATGTTTACTTCCCAACACTTTCCAGCGCAGGAATATTTATAAAAATCCCCAATATGTTTTTTATTGTTTCACTTTTTGTGTGTTGTAACCGTTTGTTAGCAGCAGTCATTCTGTGTTTGCGCCACTTTACAATATAATAACAATGCGCAGAGTACGGTCTGCTAGTTAAATACAAAGCCGCGTCAGACTGCGCAATAAATAGAGTATTGTGTGCACTGTAACCACGGCAACCTCTGTGAATTTAAATAATATTCCTTTGCACATATTGACACAAGGTTTGCACGCGGCCCATTTTATTAATTTGTTTTGATGTTAATTTGAAGTCGGGGCATATTGATAAGATGGGAGACAGTCTCATGGTCTGTGTTTATGGTAATGGTTTTATTGGGAGTTTTATTGCTGTCGTCCTGGTGAATTAGATTAAAATTACACGTGGGGTTGCATCATCCTTCATGTGACCGGCCTTTCTAGTGCAAAGCGTTACCGTCCGTGCAAGGCATCACGTGGTTGGTGAGGTCAGATACCCTTGCGCAGTGGAGGGATACGCTCGCTCAGTGGTAGGGAGGCGGCAGTGGATAGGCAGCGGTTTGGGGGGTGTACATGGAGTAAAGTTCCAGACAAAGACAGACTCAAAAAGAGAGCTCTGTGGGTAGAAATGTTTGTAATTTATTGTGACAGCAGTATTACCCTGATAAAACTTGCACTTTGTGGGGGTTGTGCATCATAACCACATTTCCTTTCTTGCATTGGCACACAGGTTCACTCCTGCGTATCGTCTTGTCGGATGTTTGTGAATTCCTTATTTATCTTTGTAAGCTTTATTTTCTGATTTAGAGAGACAGTCGGTCTAAACGGTGGAACTTCCGACAGCCGATAGCTACCGATCCTGAAACTTGGATTTTCTCTTGCCTTCTTTTGGATCAACAGCAGTAAACAAGGAATAGGAAAGGGGTTGAGCTTGGTGGCCACTATTACATTAACATTAACATTTATTTGTACAGCGCCACCAATTCTCGAAGCACTTGGTACAGAGCAAAGAAAGGAGCTACATACTAATTTAGACAAACTAGTACAGACTGGTACATGAGGTAGAGAACCCTGCTCGTAAGCTTACAATCTGTACCTGTGTCTGGCTATAGCCTTGTGGGTGTTTCATTATTTTATCATCTGTAGTTCAGTGATAATGCTACATTCGGACTCAGTCTGTCCATTTAACACTTCACACACATAGCTCTCTTTCAGACCTTCTGTAAGGGCCTTCTGGTGCCATCACCACTGTAGACGTGTACTGAATGCTTCCCTCTGACTGCAGAGGTTCGTAAACTGAACCTGTGATGTCAGAAGATGGGAAGAAGCGGTGAGAGGGGTTCCCGCTGGGATTGGGTGTATAAATGGGGTCTTAGCGAGAGCTAGACACCTTCTGTTTACTTAAATAGCTAATTTGTGGCGTGTTTTTCAGGTAATTAAGTCGCCGATGACACATATCACGTGTGCTGATTTTGTGATATAGCTTTGATTGCTTTGGTTTTGATGAATCAACGTGTAACGAGATACCTCGCAAACCGAGCGGTCGCGACAATACTGCACATTAACGTGACAGTGAAGCTCTCTCACCAAACGCGTCGGTTATCACTCATTGAAGGAGGTGTGATAATTATGTGAGACTCTCTTTTTTTTGCAATGTTCCTCACATCGGTTTCTTTTCTTTTTCCCGTGAAGCTATTGATGAATTTCAGATCCCTGGGATTTCGTGTATCCAGACACGTAAACACGTAGTAATCATAGGAAACATTACTTTATCAGTTACCGTTACAAGCGATGCTGACGGGTTTCATTACAGAAGGTGTCAGGGAATCAGTGAGTCAGATCATCTTCTCTCCATGTAAGGTTTAGTATACTTTATTAACCTTCCTGGATTCCTGTAACATTACCCAGGGTATAATCCCACCTATCCTTTCATGCGACCCAGCTCTTTGTCCCATTATTGCCTTCTCATTTTTCTTTCAGTCTCCAAATTATTGGAGCAGATTTTTGCACAAACCCTGGATTTACTGATTCTATCCCAGTTCCCTCTTTCAATCTCCTACATTATAATGACAAACAGGAGAAAAGAGCCAATATCTTCCAAATATGACCTCTGCTCATTCATCTGGATCCATTCGATGGTTTAAATGTTCTGTCCGGTTACCTTTATGACGATCATATTCTCATCCATAGGTGTATGTGATAGAGTTGCTGACATGTCTACTCGGTCCCTGCCACTCGGTCTCTGCCCACTCGGTCTCTGCCTACTCGGTCTCTGCCCACTCGGTCCCTGCCACTCGTTCTCTGCCCACTCGGTCTCTGCCTACTCGGTCTCTGCCTACTCGGTCTCTGCCCACTCGGTCTCTGCCTACTCCGTCTCTGCCCACTTGGTGTCTGCCCACTTGGTCTCTGCCCACTCGGTCCCTGCCACTCGGTCTCTGCCTACTCGGTCTCTGCCCACTCGGTCTCTGCCTACTCGGTCTAAGCTACTCGGTCTCTGCCCACTCGGTCTCTGCCTACTCGGTCTCTGCCCACTCGGTCTCTGCCTACTCGGTCTAAGCTACTCGGTCTCTGCCCACTCGGTCTCTGCCCACTCGGTCTCTGCCCACTCGGTCTCTGCCCACCAGGTTGTTTCTTCGTATTCTCTGTTACTGACTAGAGATGATCATTCACCTGTTTATCATTACATTCTTTAAACCTTGTGCGTTGCTCCTGGCCGACAAATCAGGAATTTGCCAAGCGTTTGTAGATATTGGGAGCCTGGTCACTTTAGTCATTTAATAAACACATTTGACTTGTGGTGCTAACTATCTTCTGACCGCACTTTAATGTGATTTAAGGCCTTGGAGTTCCTGATGTCTCACTTCATCTCCTGCACCTCATCCGCGGGGGCTCCAGCATGGCTCATGGAGAAGGATTACTTTGTGATGTACAGGGTTATGACCTTTACGGACAGTACGGTCCTATCCCTCCCCGGCCATTTTCCCATACATACTCCACAGCATTTACCAAGGATGCCTCAAAAGCCCTAAATGCTTATGATCTTCTAGCTGGTCCACAACCCTCTTACCCAGCAGTTTAACTCTCACTATTCCTCTTTCACATTCATTATGTATCAGCTGTAAAACCCACCATTGTCTTCCCAGCTTTTACCATCTCAGAAACACCAAAGCATTTCTAGATTCCTCTCCATCATTATATACTGCCCACCTCGTCCCTGCAACCTATGGCTCTTCTTCTTCTTTGCCCCCCTCCCTCTGATGCATTACAACCTATGGCTCTTCGTTGCCCCCCCCCCCTCTGATGCGTTACAACCTATGGGGAGGGGGGGCGGACCGCACCGGGTGACACCAACCCTAGTGACGCCCCTGGTTATAGCCTGGCATAATTACTGCATCTTGTTAAAAAACAAATCTATCATTTTTTTTGCATTTTAATGCTATAATGTGATGTACATCATTCAGCTCAGACGAGGCACGGTAACTGTTTAATTCAGTATAATACGTGGGTTATTAATTTCTACACAAACTCTATTACCATTTAATTAAGCCGATGGATGCAACAAACATCAAACGGTATCCTACTTCATTCCAAATGTCCATGGGCCGAACTGGACCATTTGTTAAGGCAGCTTTGCCGAGTGAGAAGAAGCTCGGAGAGTTTTGTGGCTCTGGAATTCTAATCACAATATGCCTCGAGTACATCTGCTTTACCCGTCTGTAATGGATTTCCTGGCATGAATAAATCCCAACGGAGAGGCTGTCTGACTCGGATACAATCCAAAAGGAGCTTTGTACATTTCTACACGGCACATTCACAAACTACAGCTGAAGACAGGCCACGGCGGAAGTTAGAGGGGCTTACAGTTTAGTTTTGGGGGCTGTATTGGTACGTCTTGGACCCACCTGAGAACAAAAAAAAAACAATCCCTGGTCACTCACATCACAAAGCGGGGGCAGGCAGCCAAAAAAATACATTTGCTTTAATCAACGAAACCTAAAAAAAAATGATCTGTGTTTTAGACTTAAATGTAATATTCATTTCAATATCCGATGTTTAAACCTTTGTCTTCCTATTATCTGATTTTGGATTTAGGTAATCAGCAGGGTGGAAACATTACAAACCCATAAATATTAGCTTTGAAAAGGAGAAACTAATCAGGAGGGGTGTCTGACATAATAATACATATTAAAGCAGAAAGGTAGGTGTGATGTGGGGGAGATTATTGTTTTGCATTTGCACAATTAAAACAAACCATGTTATTAACAAGGATCCTTTCATTAATGAGACACTCGGGTTAAATTAATGTCACCAATGTAATAACATGAAAAGACAGGAATTCTCATTGAGTGAAAGGAAATAGTCTGTGGTTTGAGAGCCTCTCTTTCAGCCAGAAGATCATTATCAGGTCTGGATACTCCTGATGAGAGAGGGTCTTGTGTCTCAGACAAGATCTGACCGGCAGATAGGCAGGATGAGCGAATCCTTCCAGACAATGAGTAATGCAGAGCATTCTTACAGTCAGGGCTTCATGGGGTCTTGACCAATGTTGGGACTGGTCAGTGGGTTCCTCCAGTAAATAGCATGTTGTTAGTCGGTTCTTTGGGAGCCCGAGGTGTACACGGTATTGGGATCAGTAGGTGAACCTATTCTTCTTCTGATAATTGGGAAAACCTGGGCTTTGCAGAAGTACAAAGTAGTTCAGACTCTACCCTACGTCTGTTTGTACCCTAGTCTGCAGGATCTTATACAGGCAGTCTAATTAGAGAAAGTATCTGTCTACCTTTATAGTCCGTACGGGGAGACTGCAGTGCAGTACATGGCACCATCATTGTTCAAGGTTTGCATTTACTGGACATTGTGAGTTTGCTAATGTCTGATGTTCTCTGGACCCCTTGCCCATCCGTACTCCAATGGTGGAGCTCTGCGTAATTCTATATGTTGATAATAACTCACCTCTGGACATCATCTGATTGGGTCGTTTCAGACGTTACCAGAGTCCCTCCCTAATGCACCCTTTGGTTTGCATTTCTGGCTCTTCTCGGATTACCAGGGAAGGTCGCAGAGTATTGCTCGTTCCTCTAACGTGTGAATCCAACCATCATGGAGCAGCCCTCCCTCGGTGGTGCTTTGTGGTTTAATACAAACAGCGAAATAATGTCTAAAACTTCATTATCTTCTTGCCGAGACGCTTCCTAATTGTAATGATCTTGTAATGGTAGAATTATTGCTCCCCCCTGTCTCCATGGACTATAAAGCAGATTCCCCCGTTATGTGTGATATTTGGAATGAAAACCCTTAAAACTTTTCAGCGAAATCATCAATCACCGAGGAAAAACCCACAATTCTTTTGAGAAAGGCTGAGAAGTTGGCCGTGGTCAGGAATTTAGAAATTCTCACTGAAATGCCATAAATTACATCTTTATGTATTAAACATTTATGAGCGTATCTTCCATGTCTAACGAAAAGCCAAGAGAGCTGTGGAGGTTTTTTCTTTCTTTCTTGACTATAAAAATAAAATCCTAATTCCCCGAGTGAACATTGAACATCATATTTCATTAAATGCAAGATTTGTTTGCAGAGACGTTGTGAGTTTCCCCAAATGCCAGATCTCGGTGGAGCAATGGAGAAAATATTAAATGTGTCTTATTTCATGACCTATTCAGCCGCTGGTACTAAAGCAAAATCTGCTCCCTAGTCACCTGCCAAGCGAAGGTTTATAAAATCTTATGTCCATCTATATAGTGTGCGTGCATGTATACAAATATATATGCTGCATTGTTTAAAGCACTGGTGTAACTGTGGATATGGCGTCAGCAGGTTCAGAAATACCTCTGTTTATATAGTTATGGGGTACGCAGCTTGAAAGAGTTCAACCCTCAAACCATTTAATACAGCACTTGAAAAACAAAAAACAACTCCCAGTGCTAAATTTGGGATGAAGTGAATCTAATGGTGAAGACTAAGAATAAACTGTTTTGTGCATTTTTCATTACTTTTTAAACTGCTTTTCAGTCATGGTTTGTTTAGGAGATAATGCAGCAGGGGAGCCCAGCACTAGCACACGTTCTGCTATTCATGGTAGTCACTTGCTGGCACATGTTGCACAGATACCGCCATATTTTTCATTTGCTGTAGCTCCAGATCTTCCATCTTCCTCTCTGAACTTGGGGGGGGGGGGGGTGGTATTTGCCCTTCCTGGCTCTCCCACGTCTCTACAATGAATCCAGTTTATTTCTAATTTTAAAACGATGCCATTAAAATAGGTTTGACAAAAATGCAGAAAGATTATTCCAGCAAGGTATATGTATTTTTTCCCCTCTATTATTTCTTTGAAATAATTACTGGCTGCAATACGTTGCTGTAGAAAAAAACTCCCTTCCCACAATATATTTCCACTTTATTTCATCTCCAGATAAGTGAATGTCAGGCAGGAAATCCTTGGAACAGAAGCTCAGCAAAGCATTAGTTGGTGTTTTGGATAATGCTAGACCACTTCAACAATTCTCCTTTCATCCCGGAGTAAACTGCTCAGAGAATGATTTTCTAAATCTGCTTTACGCAGTCTGATCAAGAGGGAAGAGGGGTTCGAGTTCCTACAGATGAAATGTTCATTATAGTGAATGCTGGGAGCATGCCCTAACACAGTGTAACACAAGAGACTAAAGAACCTTCATCTAACCCCCCAAAATCATCTGGAAAATCACCTGCAGACATTTTATTTTTTAGTTCTGAACTTTCCTTTTGAGCTGCTGTTTACAGGTGTATTGTAAGAAAAATATATTTATATTCATGGAATAATATAAGGAAGTGTGTTATTTTATTTATTTTTTTACATTACTCTGTTATTATAACACAGCTACAAACGTTTTTTATTATAATGGGTTAGAATTTGCAGAAAATGTACAGTATTAATCATGCTGTTGCTTAATTCTTTGCAAATAATTGTGTACAATAATCAGATCTTTTTTGGGGGGTAGACTTTTGTTTAAGGTCCTTTTATTAAATGAATTCACTTGTGTGTAATGATCGGCTGTTATTTGTGTTTGTTTCAGTTTGATGGTGTTATTTTATAATCTATATGCTTTCTTGAGAAAACTAGGGGATAATATTTGGAAAATTAGTTTCCAAAGGACTCTTCCTTTTATTTCCTCTCGCCTTGAAACATATAGAGCGTCTAAAATATTTAACGTTTGTTAAAATTGTTCAGTACTTAAAATGTTGTTGTTGGTAAAGATTTCAGCCAAATTACCAAAGAATTTATTCCATGAAAAGGTACATGTCTTCCCTGCTTCTGCTTACGTCTTCACTGGTCACAAAATACAAATATTGTAAAACTTACAAAACAGACCGCTCTGTGTGAAAGAGGTGGTCAGGTTCAGTATTTGGCGCTATCTGCGTATTAATCACCCCTGATGTTCTCTTTTGGTTCCACGTTGACCACCCTGAGACGTTACTTTAGAACAGACCGCGCCGCCTTTCATGCTCCAGCTCACCCGCTCCCTCGATAAATGTGACCGTGTCTTTTTCAGGAAAGAAACACAAGAATGAGTTCCAGCAACTTATCGAACAAATGAAGGGCCGGATGAGTAAAAAGAAAAGAAAAGTAATCAAAACGGAGTCGGCTGAGGATTGTGAGATGAGTGCAGGTGAGTGCTGATAGGACTAACTGCTTTCTCGACTCCCGAGAGTTCACAGTGATTTGGTTCTTGTGATGACTTCATGTTTAGGGTTTCTAGAAGTCCAGAGGTTCTAGACACATGGGCGGTGGAATGAGAGTATCATTCTAGAGCAGAGTTCTCCAGATGCTCCTACATATCTATCAGCTAAGAGGCTGGCTGGGGAGTATGGCAGATGGAGCCTGTCAGCAGCTTTTGAAATCCCTGATTTAGAAGGAGTTCGACAGACCCTTTTAGATCCCAATGAAGACTCTGGTAGATGAAATCCAGACAGTGATGATGTGACCTCCTCAATCCTAATTTGTTATATTCTTGGCTCACCATGGATTCGGTTCAGGAAAATTCTCCAAATTCTGCCTTGTATTCTTCCAAATTAAGATGTAATGTGGGACCCCACCCCTGTAGAGCAGGGCCACTCAGACTCCCCCACGTATCCACTAACTATCCAGGTAACGTCGATGATGGGTTTAATGAATATAATGAGGTCTCCTATGATAATTTATCATCCACTGAATGTCTGTTTGAACCTTTAGTACCAAGGAGACTAGTAACTTTTGGTGATAATTTCACTTAATGCCGTTATTTAAGTGAGTCTTCCAGCCTAATGATATGATACCTCTTGATTTAATTCACCAGCGTGTGACAATTTGATTATAATGCAGTACATTGCTATGCCTAGCCGGGGAATCTCATCTACGCCTTGTTATAATTCACAGCCATCGGATTCTTGTTTTATTAATATCTTTGCGTCACAAATAGTTTCATTGTCGGTTCTGTATTAATAATGCTGTTGTTTTATGTCTAGTCCTGATTCCCTCCGTCAGATTTTTGCTCTTACGCCTATACGGTCTGTATAAAACCTTCTGCGCAGTGCAGATAGCACCAGAATTATTCGACAACAATGACATCACTTCTCTTTTGCGCACTGAAACTCTTCCCTGGCGTTAATCATTTTGTACATAGCGGAAGACCTGAATTATGGCTCAATTGCACTGACGGAAACATCTTCATGCATAAATCCCCATTTTCCATTTCAGTTACCTCTAATAGAATCCGTTCTATTTCCCCTCCGCACCTTACACGTTTATTCTCCTGTATACTGCTTGTGCGCGCTCAGTCGTCCAATCACATCATGTCTTGTTAGCGCTCTGGTTCAGGTACAATCTGTTTTATTTAGCAGGGCGTTTGCTTCATGTCATATTCTGCTGCTTCTTAGTGGTTTTGATGCATGTTATTTTCCTCCCTTATCACATAAAAGGGATATTGGGGAAGAGGAGATGATTATCTGGGATAACTCGGTCCCCTCCTTCTGTCTGCTTTGATGTGCTCTGTCAGCATGGGACGTGAAAACAAGCAGGAACTATTGAATTAAGTCTCTCTTTGGTCACGTAGACACAGCCTTCAGTTTATTAAGGACTTGGAAGTGGGGTGGGTGTCAGCTGAGTGGTCCAGCTGGCCCTTTGATATTTAATTTTTGCCGTTTCTGATGGCCTCTCCACGCAGACTGCGACCATCTAAGCAGCAGCTGGAATACTCATCAGATCCTTCTGGAAGTATTGTAACATCATTACAATACCACTTACATCAGTTGTTAGTGGTACCGTATCATGGTCTCGTAAGCATCATACTAAATTGTGTGTTTAATAAGGCTGTGCTGGATAGAAGGCAGTGCTTTCCCCTGTGTGGATATTACAGATAACTGAAAGCAGTTTATGGGGTGGTCTCTGTGAGTGCCTCACCTGGGCTTAAATCCCAACCCCTTCCAGGGCTTGTTTGAGAAACAGTCTTTGCTTTACCGTATTTTAGTTTTCGTGCCAGTCCTGGTTTCTGGCATACACTGAATGCTGGTTATTTAATGTGTCTGCTTAGATGGAAGCTGCCCCCCCCCCCCCCCCCATTTCCTAAAACTAACCCCACCTTCTTCATATACTGGGCATTAAAGGATTAAACTGCAGATGGTAAATAGACTCATTTCACCTAATTGTGAATATGCAAATCTGGGAACCAGTATGCTATGTTACAGATTGTGTAACCAAGGAATGAATACACATTAATCTCTCTGTACACACCAACTTTACATACCACAAGCATCTCATATTCAGCCTGTCCTTAACCCTTTTCATGATAAGGGCACATTATACATTGATTATATATTGATATAGCCACAACACTCGTACCCAGTGCTATACAGGGGCATTACAGCACATGTAATGGGTCTGCTGGCGTAATAAGAGGGGCAGTTATTTGGATGTTAGGGTTCCCTGTACCATAATACTTACAATCAAAATATATTTTTAGTTTTCTAAAACTTTCTAGAGCTTAAGCATCAGCTGTCTCTCTACCACAAAAACCTTTTGGTTTTAAAATACTCACTTAAAACTCACTCAGTCCAATTCAGTCCAGAGAAACAACATTTCTGGACACATACAAACCTGTTCAAAATACAGCTTTAATACTACCTGATGCATCAAAGTTAGTTTGATGCCTAGAGTGCCCCTTTAAAAAATCCTTTCAATTCATAGAGCTAGCTCTGCTGACTGTCTATTTTATAAAGCCCAAGGACCTTGATTGGAATATTCTAGTCAGGATCGGTTAGTGTTGTGTAATGTGTTGGCAGCATCCAAATAAATAACTCATAATATTGTAATATTGGATTCTCTATGGTTTAGAATGTCCTCTCTCTATCTAGCTCTGTTAAGTTTGTTGTCTGTATATAAATAAATAATAATAATTCTACAATCGCCCTCTAATTCCTGCCTTACGCACCACAAACTCTGTATTATGGTCACATCTTCGTTAAGGCAGCAGCAAGGTTAATTAGCTGGGGCAATTAAGCGCTGCAATCAGTGGGGATCTGACGAGCGGCGTGTAAATGATTCAGGTACCGTAGCCTGGATCTTGGGGGCTGTGTTGTCCTGTTCTGGGCATCTCCGGTGTGGCTACTGCAGATTATGATTTGTCTTCAATTAGCCGGGGGGAGGGAGTTACCAGATTAGTAGAATTACCCAACCTGTGATAAACACAAAGCAGAACCACACTGATCAGACAGTGCCAAATGTCATGGGGCGACCCTTCATTTAAAGGGTCGAGTCTTAACCAGCTAATTGTCAGTATGTTGTACATGTGTTTAATATTTGTGAAACACACTTATTTTTATTTACCAATGTACAGATTTCCTGTAGTTTAATATTGAAAATAATTTCCCAATAAGGAGGGGCTTGGAAGATGGGCAGGACTGTTACTATAGCAACATCAATAACGCTCTATTTTCAGTTTTTAGGGGCTGGGAAGAGCTCAAACTGGTCAGATCTGTCATGTTTTTACTTTACATAATACAGTGTTTATCTAAAAATATTGTAGGTGGAACTGATCTGTAGTAATGCCTGTTACTGGCAGTATAATCCTTATCTTTCATGGCTGCCCCCCTACCTGTCAGGATGGCGTTAGAATAACGCTCCCTGTCATTGCATTTCATTATATCCCGCTGAAGTTGTATTGGGCACAGCAAATTATTTGTTATGGTCGGCTGCATGCATTGCAGGTTATGTGTAAAGAGACAATGTGGGGCAAAGTTCGAAAAATGGAGCTGTCACCATGGGAACCAATGGAATGTTCCGTAGTCACCATGGGAACCAATGGAATGTTCCGTAGCCACCATGGGAACCAATGGAATGTTCCGTAGTCACCATGGGAACCAATGGAATGTTCTGTAGTCACCATGGGAACCAATGGAATGTTCCATAGTCACCATGGGAACCAATGGAATGTTCCTGCTGATTCATTCTGGGTCAAGGTTCTAAAAATGTTGCAGTCACCACGGAAACCAATGTAATGTTCCGTAGTCACCATGGGAACCAATGGAATGTTCCTGCTGATTCATTCTTGGTCAAGGTTCTAAAAATGTTGCAGTCACCATGGAAACCAATGGAATTTTCCTGCTGATTGCTCCATATTTACAGAGCTTTTCTCCAGATTGAATTTTTACCCAATTGTTCTTTATACTCTGGTGCCGGGATGAGGCCACCAGGTAACTGGAATTAACTGTGATCTTTTCCCTTCCCAGAAAACCACAATAATGAGGAAGATGCTGGACCCAGCGTGGGGGAGACTGCCCCAGTAAATGAGCTGCTTGGTGCACTGGATGAGTCTGTGGTTCGATCCGCTTCCCCCGTGTTTCCTTTGTCCCCTCAGTCTACAGTCAGGTATGTCGTTATGTCTATAATGCAACGCATAGAGTAGGAGTTATGGTCTAACAAGATGTATAATGTGATCCTGAACCTCATCCAAATCCACATATTCCACATCAGTCCCCAAATTTCACATCAAAATACCCCACCTGTGTAAGAGAAGCAGATCTTCCCTCTATGCAGTTGGGTGCCGCCATTGTTTCAGGATTTGCATGATTAAACTTTCCTATTACCAAAAGTGACCTCACCTTATATTCAAAGTTGCCTGGCAATCTCAAATAAGAAGTTTGATTACAAGACTGAGATCTAGCTTCCCCGCAGGAACCTGAATCACACTAAGCATGATGTCCATGCGCTCTTCTGGCACTCGGACATCTCTCTGGCTGCCTTGAACTCTCTTCCCCAGCATCTCCTATTTGACAAGTCCTATAGATGCAATGGCAGGTTCTAGAGTGCAATATGGATGCAATGGCAAGTCCTCTGGTGCAATAAGAATGCAATGGCAAGTCCTCGGGTGCAATAAGAATGCAATGGCAAGTCCTCGGGTGCAATAAGAATGCAATGGCAAGTCCTTGGGTGCAATATGGGTGCAATAGAAAGACCTGGGCACAAGAAGTAAATAAAAACAAGAGATACATTTTTTTCAATAACATTTTATGAAATATATGAAAAACGTTTACATGCAAAGCAATATTTACTGCAAATAGTTTAAAAAAAAAATCATTAAGATTCAAAGTTTTAGGGGTTCACTTTATACTCAGGTTTGGTGTATATTTGAGCAAATACAGTAAGTTGTTCCACACTGATGGAACCTGATTGGTTGTGGCAGCCTTGGAGGGGGGGGGGGGGGGGGGCTCTAAAGTCAGTGCTGGCGTTCAAACTAAAGCTCCTTCATTCAGCTGCACTTACATAGTATCAAACCATGGAGGTATCATGATAAATACCAGTGATCATTTCTAGACCCGCTTCAGTCCCTCGTTGTCAGGATTTTATCAGCGACTTGTTAATGAGATTCTGAAACCCTTTTATTGTTGATAGCGTCTGGTCTGGTCCCCTGCGCCATCCAATAATCCTGCTGGCGAGCTCCAAGGAGAAGGAAATATCCATAACAACCAACTCTTATCCCAAATTGGTAAAATGTCCTAAATGCTGGAAATTTACAAAATCACATACCGCAAACCACCAAAAAATTCAGCAACACACCTTATATATGACTGACACCTAAACATGTAAATTGCCGGAATTGATGACATTTTAACAATTTGAATAAAAGTTCATTTGTACTTATTTTGTGCTGGCTGACCACTATAGTTTGGATTTTCGGGTTCTTGAGCACTAGTTAGCAGAGCACCTATGTCTGGCCATAGAATATATTCGTTTAGGAAGGGTTATGGGCAATTAAATATTTGTTGTCTCCTTCACCACTATTGATAATCCCCAGAATGAACACCGTATGGTCTCTGAAATTATAATCAGATGCCATTATTATATCAATGAACTAAAGCTATATATATTACTCTTGGACTGACTTAAACAATCAATGGTAGTTTCACAGTGTACTTAAACTCATAAGAGGTACCCATACTGAGAGAAAAACCCACTTTTCAATTAAACTGGACAAATGTAGAAGCACGGACGCTAGCGTTGGACGAGAGACTCTGCATACTCTTCTGAATGTCACCTTGACGCAGTTACAATAAAGTGTCCGCCATCTTGTATGGCTGGGCTTTGCTCTCGTTAGTCGTGAGTCCTAGATTTTGGGAGAAGTCCCCTGACTTAACGTAGGATCAAGTAATGTAATGAAGCACTAGGTATAGAGTGTATACAGGAACTCCAGTATTGAAGTGAAGGTCCACAGAACATCATCAGGAGGCCAGCGAATGATCTGGACATTGCATGTGTTGAGTGAGTGATTATATAGAAGAGACGTGTAGCTAGGACGCGGGCAGACACGATGCTTGGAGAGATGATCATGGCTTTTCCAATAATTATGGGTTATTTGTCGTCATCATTACATTTAATTGCATATAATCAGAGGGCTTTCTATCTGACCGTGGCAGTCACTAGATTAATCCTTGGAGATGCTTTGCAGCACGGATTAGACAATGCCCCATGATCAGCCACACTGAGTAAATATCCCCATTTGGCCCAACCACCGCGGCTTTCCGATAGCCTTTATTAGACCGCGGTGTCACACGTTGCAGGGCAGCACGAGGGGAATGTAATTGTGCTTATTAAATTAAAGATCAGAGCTTGGACGAGTGGGAGATGCTTCTTTTCTATCTCTGGGGGGATCTGTGTAGTTTGCTTCCAGTCATGTAATTGTTTCTGGTCCCTTTGTCTCCTGGTATTTGCCATGTCTGTCTGGAGCACGGAGAGCTCTGTGTTACTGCGCCAGACTTGTCTCCAGTCCTTGCCTCGCGGCACTTTATTAATTATCCAGAAAGCAGTAGAGCTTATAGCCCTTCTTCATGATTAGCTTTTATTTCATGCCCCCCCCCCCCCAGCATATAATTGCTTCAGTCTTTCTTAAAGGCTTCTGTTCCATCGGAGTCTGATCGCGACACAAAAGGCACATACATTTACGTGCTCCCGCGGTATGTCCTGTGTTTTTCATATGTCACTGGGCTAGTTCAGTGAGCATAAGACAACATGTCCACCCCATGATAGAGCAATACAGAGCAAAGATTCTAAACAACATGTCTGCCTCCTGATAGAGCTATACAGAGCAAAGATTTTAAACAACATGTCTGCCTCCTGATAGAGCTATACAGAGCAAAGATTCTAAACATGTCCACCCCGATAGAGCTATACAGAGCAAAGATTCTAAACAACATGTCTGCCCCCGGATAGAGCTATACAGAGCAAAGATTCTAAACAACATGTCTGCCCCTGGTAGAGCTACACAGAGCAAAGATTCTAAGCAACATGTCCATCCCCTGATAGAGCTATACAGAGCAAAGATTCTAAACAACATGTCTGACTCCTGATAGAGCTATACAGAGCAAAGATTCTAAACATGTCCACCCCGATAGAGCTATACAGAGCAAAGATTCTAAACAACATGTCAGCCTCCTGATAGAGCAATACAGAGCAAAGATTCTAAACAACATGTCCGCCCCTGATAGAGCTATACAGAGCAAAGATTCTAAACAACATGTCTGTCCCCTGATAGAGCTATACAGAGCAAAGATTCTAAACAAAATGTCTGCCCCCTTGATAGAGCTATATAGAGCAAAGATTCTAAAGAACATGTCTGTCCCCTGATAGAGCTATACAGAGCAAAGATTCTAATCATGTCCGCCCCCTGATAGAGCTATACAGAGCAAAGATTCTAAACAACATGTATACCCCCTTTCATTAAATAATGGTGACATAAACCCTCTATACACCATACAATCTATCAGTAAAGCACACGTTCATTTTTTGCCATGGTTCTCTTTTCCCTATACTGGTATTAGCAGGGGGAGTATAGATCCTGTATACTGCTATTAGTCCACATTGTGTTGAACACAGGGATTTGAGAAGTCTGTTCCCCTGGCCGTTGTAGTATTTTCGACCCCAGACGTCATGCAGGGTGTTTTATTTCATGAATGTGCCTTGGATATATTGTATACCTTTTTTACTGTAAAGATTCGTGTGTCCACTCCTCCCTCTGTCCGCGCTCTACAACCAGACCATCTGATTGGTCACCTTTCACGGTCACCTTGACACCACCTGTGATTAAGGCTTTTCATGATGGGATGGTGGCTGGCAGGACTGGCATCCCTGCTCTCAGCTCAATGCAGCTTTCATTCGAGCCACAAATCATGCACAATGTTTTAATGCCATATCATCTTTCACAATGCAGTCATTTTAATACCTGTGATCTGTGCCACTTTGCATTGAATCTGCCCAAACTGCCTTAAAGTAATGCAGAGCTCAGGTGGTATGTACAGTATGTGTAGATACGGAGATCTCCCCTGATTATTATTAATGCCAAGGTTAATCTTCTCATTCTATAGCGTCTGCACATTTTGCAGGCCTGTATAATGGAGCCGGGTGTATAGGGCGTTATAACATGCATGCTTGATCTGCCGGGGCCTTTAACCTTCTGGCTTTTCCACTCAGGGGTTAGATTTCCAGCTTCTTTTAAACAGGCCATAAGGCTAAGGATCATAGGAGAGGGAGTTCTGCCTTCAGGAGATTTGAATGGAAATCAAGCTTTTATTTTAGGGTTTAGAGTTTAGTTTTATTATCACGCGGTGTGCGAGATATACAATCTGAATATGTACCATTCCCTCTGTATTCTGGCTGCCCTCCCCATATCCCCAAGACAAATGGCAGAACCTCTTTATAACGGTTTAATGTTGAGTCAACAAATGGTGTTTGGGAAACGGATGTTTCTCTGGGGCCGGATCAGCTGGACCGCTCTCGGCAATATAATCTTCATACGTGATGCTTGACGAATGTGTCGTTTTCATTTACATCCGTCCCCATCAGGGCCATTTGGAGAGCGATGTCTGAGAAGGATCTTGGCTTTGGACCCTGGTTTATTTGCACCTTGTAAAGACCATAAAATACAGAGCGAGGAAGATAAAAGCACAACCATTAATATTATTATTAAGTTCATTATAGATGAACTGTGCGTGTAATGGGTTATGTTTGTTATGTGTCTGCAGATTGTTGTAGATGCTGCTCTGTGCGTGTAATGGGTTATGTTTGTTATATGTCTGCAGATTGTTGTAGATGCTGCTCTGTGCGTGTAATGGGTTATGTTTGTTATATGTCTGCAGATTGTTGTAGATGCTGCTCTGTGCGTGTAATGGGTTATGTTTGTTATATGTCTGCAGATTGTTGTAGATGCTGCTCTGTGCGTGTAATGGGTTATGTTTGTTATATGTCTGCAGATTGTTGTAGATGCTGCTCTGTGCATGTGATGGTTTCTGTTTGTGTCTGCAGATTGTTGTAGATGCTGCTCTGTGCGTGTAATGGTTTCTGTTTGTTATGTGTCTGCAGATTGTTGTAGATGCTGCTCTGTGCGTGTAATGGGTTATGTTTGTTATGTGTCTGCAGATTGTTGTAGATGCTGCTCTGTACGTGTAATGGTTTCTGTTTATGTATCTGCAGATTGTTGTAGATGCTGCTCTGTGCGTGTAATGGTTTCTGTTTGTTATGTGTCTGCAGAATGTTGTAGATGCTGCTCTGTGCGTGTAATGGTTTCTGTTTGTATCTGCAGATTGTTGTAGATGCTGCTCTGTGCGTGTAATGGTTTCTGTTTGTATCTGCAGATTGTTGTAGATGCTGCTCTGTGCGTGTAATGGTTTCTGTTTGTATCTGCAGATTGTTGTAGATGCTGCTCTGTGCGTGTAATGGTTTCTGTTTGTATCTGCGGATTGTTGTAGATGCTGCTCTGTGCGTGTAATGGTTTCTGTTTGTATCTGCAGATTGTTGTAGATGCTGCTCTGTGCATGTAATGGTTTGTGTTTGTTAGGTCTGCAGATTGTTGTAGATGCTGCTCTGTGCATGTAATGGTTTGTGTTTGTATCTGCAGATTGTTGTAGATGCTGCTCTGTGCGTGTGATGGTTTCTGTTTGTATCTGCAGATTGTTGTAGATGCTGCTCTGTGCGTGTAATGGTTTCTGTTTGTATCTGCAGATTGTTGTAGATGCTGCTCTGTGCATGTAATGGTTTCTGTTTGTATCTGCAGATTGTTGTAGATGCTGCTCTGTGCGTGTAATGGTTTCTGTTTGTATCTGCAGATTGTTGTAGATGCTGCTCTGTGCGTGTAATGGTTTCTGTTTGTATCTGCAGATTGTTGTAGATGCTGCTCTGTGCGTGTAATGGTTTCTGTTTGTATCTGCAGATTGTTGTAGATGCTGCTCTGTGCGTGTGATGGTTTCTGTTTGTATCTGCAGATTGTTGTAGATGCTGCTCTGTGCGTGTGATGGTTTCTGTTTGTATCTGCAGATTGTTGTAGATAGTGCTCTGTGCGTGTAATGGTTTCTGTTTGTATCTGCAGATTGTTGTAGATGCTGCTCTGTGCGTGTAATGGTTTCTGTTTGTATCTGCAGATTGTTGTAGATGCTGCTCTGTGCGTGTGATGGTTTCTGTTTGTATCTGCAGATTGTTGTAGATGCTGCTCTGTGCATGTAATGGTTTCTGTTTGTATCTGCAGATTGTTGTAGATGCTGCTCTGTGCGTGTAATGGTTTCTGTTTATGTTTCTGCGGATTGTTGTAGATGCTGCTCTGTGCGTGTAATGGGTTATGTTTGTGTCTGCAGATTGTTGTAGATGCTGCTCTGTGCGTGTAATGGTTTCTGTTTGTTATGTGTCTGCGGATTGTTGTAGATGCTGCTCTGTGCGTGTAATGGGTTATGTTTGTGTCTGCAGATTGTTGTAGATGCTGCTCTGTGCGTGTAATGGTTTCTGTTTGTTATGTGTCTGCGGATTGTTGTAGATGCTGCTCTGTGCGTGTAATGGTTTCTGTTTGTATCTGCAGATTGTTGTAGATGCTGCTCTGTGCGTGTAATGGTTTCTGTTTGTATCTGCAGATTGTTGTAGATGCTGCTCTGTGCGTGTAATGGTTTCTGTTTGTATCTGCAGATTGTTGTAGATGCTGCTCTGTGCATGTAATGGTTTCTGTTTGTTATGTGTCTGCGGATTGTTGTAGATGCTGCTCTGTGCGTGTAATGGTTTCTGTTTGTATCTGCAGATTGTTGTAGATGCTGCTCTGTGCGTGTAATGGTTTCTGTTTGTATCTGCAGATTGTTGTAGATGCTGCTCTGTGCGTGTAATGGTTTCTGTTTGTATCTGCAGATTGTTGTAGATGCTGCTCTGTGCGTGTAATGGTTTCTGTTTGTATCTGCAGATTGTTGTAGATGCTGCTCTGTGCGTGTGATGGTTTCTGTTTGTATCTGCAGATTGTTGTAGATGCAGCTCTGTGCGTGTAATGGTTTCTGTTTGTATCTGCAGATTGTTGTAGATGCTGCTCTGTGCGTGTGATGGTTTCTGTTTGTATCTGCAGATTGTTGTAGATGCTGCTCTGTGCGTGTAATGGTTTCTGTTTGTATCTGCAGATTGTTGTAGATGCTGCTCTGTGCGTGTAATGGTTTGTGTTTGTATCTGCAGATTGTTGTAGATGCTGCTCTGTGCATGTAATGGGTTATGTTTGTATCTGCAGATTGTTGTAGATGCTGCTCTGTGCATGTAATGGTTTCTGTTTGTATCTGCAGATTGTTGTAGATGCTGCTCTGTGCATGTAATGGTTTGTGTTTGTATCTGCAGATTGTTGTAGATGCTGCTCTGTGCGTGTAATGGTTTGTGTTTGTATCTGCAGATTGTTGTAGATGCTGCTCTGTGCATGTAATGGTTTCTGTTTGTATCTGCAGATTGTTGTAGATGCTGCTCTGTGCATGTAATGGTTTCTGTTTGTATCTGCAGATTGTTGTAGATGCTGCTCTGTGCATGTAATGGTTTGTGTTTGTATCTGCAGATTGTTGTAGATGCTGCTCTGTGCGTGTAATGGTTTCTGTTTGTATCTGCAGATTGTTGTAGATGCTGCTCTGTGCGTGTAATGGTTTCTGTTTGTATCTGCAGATTGTTGTAGATGCTGCTCTGTGCGTGTGATGGTTTCTGTTTGTATCTGCAGATTGTTGTAGATGCTGCTCTGTGCATGTAATGGTTTCTGTTTGTATCTGCAGATTGTTGTAGATGCTGCTCTGTGCGTGTAATGGTTTCTGTTTGTATCTGCAGATTGTTGTAGATGCTGCTCTGTGCGTGTAATGGTTTCTGTTTGTATCTGCAGATTGTTGTAGATGCTGCTCTGTGCATGTAATGGTTTCTGTTTGTATCTGCAGATTGTTGTAGATGCTGCTCTGTGCGTGTAATGGTTTCTGTTTGTATCTGCAGATTGTTGTAGATGCTGCTCTGTGCATGTAATGGTTTCTGTTTGTATCTGCAGATTGTTGTAGATGCTGCTCTGTGCGTGTAATGGTTTCTGTTTGTATCTGCAGATTGTTGTAGATGCTGCTCTGTGCGTGTAATGGTTTCTGTTTGTATCTGCAGATTGTTGTAGATGCTGCTCTGTGCGTGTAATGGTTTCTGTTTGTATCTGCAGATTGTTGTAGATGCTGCTCTGTGCATGTAATGGTTTCTGTTTGTATCTGCAGATTGTTGTAGATGCTGCTCTGTGCATGTAATGGTTTCTGTTTGTATCTGCAGATTGTTGTAGATGCTGCTCTGTGCGTGTAATGGTTTCTGTTTGTATCTGCAGATTGTTGTAGATGCTGCTCTGTGCATGTAATGGTTTCTGTTTGTATCTGCAGATTGTTGTAGATGCTGCTCTGTGCATGTAATGGTTTCTGTTTGTATCTGCAGATTGTTGTAGATGCTGCTCTGTGCGTGTAATGGTTTCTGTTTGTATCTGCAGATTGTTGTAGATGCTGCTCTGTGCGTGTAATGGTTTCTGTTTGTATCTGCAGATTGTTGTAGATGCTGCTCTGTGCGTGTAATGGTTTCTGTTTGTATCTGCAGATTGTTGTAGATGCTGCTCTGTGCATGTAATGGTTTCTGTTTGTATCTGCAGATTATTGTAGATGCTGCTCTGTGCGTGTAATGGTTTCTGTTTGTATCTGCAGATTGTTGTAGATGCTGCTCTGTGCGTGTAATGGTTTCTGTTTGTATCTGCAGATTGTTGTAGATGCTGCTCTGTGCGTGTAATGGTTTCTGTTTGTATCTGCAGATTGTTGTAGATGCTGCTCTGTGCATGTAATGGTTTCTGTTTGTATCTGCAGATTGTTGTAGATGCTGCTCTGTGCATGTAATGGTTTCTGTTTGTATCTGCAGATTGTTGTAGATGCTGCTCTGTGCGTGTAATGGTTTCTGTTTGTATCTGCAGATTGTTGTAGATGCTGCTCTGTGCATGTAATGGTTTCTGTTTGTATCTGCAGATTGTTGTAGATGCTGCTCTGTGCATGTAATGGTTTGTGTTTGTATCTGCAGATTGTTGTAGATGCTGCTCTGTGCGTGTGATGGTTTGTGTTTGTATCTGCAGATTGTTGTAGATGCTGCTCTGTGCGTGTGATGGTTTGTGTTTGTATCTGCAGATTGTTGTAGATGCTGCTCTGTGCATGTAATGGTTTGTGTTTGTATCTGCAGATTGTTGTAGATGCTGCTCTGTGCGTGTGATGGTTTGTGTTTGTATCTGCAGATTGTTGTAGATGCTGCTCTGTGCGTGTGATGGTTTCTGTTTGTATCTGCAGATTGTTGTAGATGCTGCTCTGTGCGTGTGATGGTTTCTGTTTGTGTCTGCAGATTGTTGTAGATGCTGCTCTGTGCATGTAATGGTTTGTGTTTGTATCTGCAGATTGTTGTAGATGCTGCTCTGTGCGTGTAATGGTTTCTGTTTGTATCTGCAGATTGTTGTAGATGCTGCTCTGTGCGTGTAATGGTTTGTGTTTGTATCTGCAGATTGTTGTAGATGCTGCTCTGTGCGTGTAATGGTTTCTGTTTGTATCTGCAGATTGTTGTAGATGCTGCTCTGTGCGTGTAATGGTTTGTGTTTGTATCTGCAGATTGTTGTAGATGCTGCTCTGTGCGTGTGATGGTTTGTGTTTGTATCTGCAGATTGTTGTAGATGCTGCTCTGCGTGTAATGGTTTCTGTTTGTATCTGCAGATTGTTGTAGATGCTGCTCTGTGCGTGTAATGGTTTCTGTTTGTATCTGCAGATTGTTGTAGATGCTGCTCTGTGCGTGTAATGGTTTCTGTTTGTATCTGCAGATTGTTGTAGATGCTGCTCTGTGCGTGTAATGGTTTCTGTTTGTATCTGCAGATTGTTGTAGATGCTGCTCTGTGCGTGTAATGGTTTCTGTTTGTATCTGCGGATTGTTGTAGATGCTGCTCTGTGCGTGTAATGGTTTGTGTTTGTATCTGCAGATTGTTGTAGATACTGCTCTGTGCGTGTGATGGTTTGTGTTTGTATCTGCAGATTGTTGTAGATGCTGCTCTGCGTGTAATGGTTTCTGTTTGTATCTGCAGATTGTTGTAGATGCTGCTCTGTGCGTGTAATGGTTTGTGTTTGTATCTGCAGATTGTTGTAGATGCTGCTCTGTGCATGTAATGGTTTCTGTTTGTATCTGCAGATTGTTGTAGATGCTGCTCTGTGCATGTAATGGTTTCTGTTTGTATCTGCAGATTGTTGTAGATGCTGCTCTGTGCGTGTAATGGTTTGTGTTTGTATCTGCAGATTGTTGTAGATACTGCTCTGTGCGTGTAATGGTTTCTGTTTGTATCTGCAGATTGTTGTAGATGCTGCTCTGTGCATGTAATGGTTTGTGTTTGTTTCTGCAGATTGTTGTAGATGCTGCTCTGTGCATGTAATGGTTTCTGTTTGTATCTGCAGATTGTTGTAGATGCTGCTCTGTGCGTGTAATGGTTTCTGTTTGTATCTGCAGATTGTTGTAGATGCTGCTCTGTGCGTGTGATGGTTTCTGTTTGTTTGTATCTGCAGATTGTTGTAGATGCTGCTCTGTGCGTGTAATGGTTTCTGTTTGTATCTGCAGATTGTTGTAGATGCTGCTCTGTGCGTGTGATGGTTTGTGTTTGTATCTGCAGATTGTTGTAGATGCTGCTCTGTGCGTGTAATGGTTTCTGTTTGTATCTGCAGATTGTTGTAGATGCTGCTCTGTGCGTGTGATGGTTTCTGTTTGTATCTGCAGATTGTTGTAGATGCTGCTCTGTGCGTGTGATGGTTTCTGTTTGTATCTGCAGATTGTTGTAGATGCTGCTCTGTGCGTGTGATGGTTTCTGTTTGTATCTGCAGATTGTTGTAGATGCTGCTCTGTGCATGTAATGGTTTCTGTTTGTATCTGCAGATTGTTGTAGATACTGCTCTGTGCGTGTAATGGTTTCTGTTTGTATCTGCAGATTGTTGTAGATACTGCTCTGTGCGTGTAATGGTTTCTGTTTGTATCAGCAGATTGTTGTAGATGCTGCTCTGTGCGTGTGATGGTTTCTGTTTGTATCTGCAGATTGTTGTAGATGCTGCTCTGTGCGTGTGATGGTTTCTGTTTGTATCTGCAGATTGTTGTAGATGCTGCTCTGTGCATGTAATGGTTTCTGTTTGTATCTGCAGATTGTTGTAGATGCTGCTCTGTGCATGTAATGGTTTCTGTTTGTATCTGCAGATTGTTGTAGATGCTGCTCTGTGCGTGTGATGGTTTCTGTTTGTATCTGCAGATTGTTGTAGATGCTGCTCTGTGCATGTAATGGTTTCTGTTTGTATCTGCAGATTGTTGTAGATGCTGCTCTGTGCGTGTAATGGTTTCTGTTTGTTATGTGTCTGCGGATTGTTGTAGATGCTGCTCTGTGCATGTAATGGTTTCTGTTTGTATCTGCAGATTGTTGTAGATGCTGCTCTGTGCATGTGATGGTTTGTGTTTGTATCTGCAGATTGTTGTAGATGCTGCTCTGTGCGTGTGATGGTTTCTGTTTGTTATGTGTCTGCAGATTGTTGTAGATGCTGCTCTGTGCATGTAATGGTTTCTGTTTGTATCTGCAGATTGTTGTAGATGCTGCTCTGTGCGTGTAATGGTTTCTGTTTGTATCTGCAGATTGTTGTAGATGCTGCTCTGTGCGTGTAATGGTTTCTGTTTGTATCTGCAGATTGTTGTAGATGCTGCTCTGTGCGTGTAATGGTTTCTGTTTGTATCTGCAGATTGTTGTAGATGCTGCTCTGTGCATGTAATGGTTTCTGTTTGTATCTGCAGATTGTTGTAGATGCTGCTCTGTGCGTGTGATGGTTTGTGTTTGTATCTGCAGATTGTTGTAGATGCTGCTCTGTGCGTGTGATGGTTTCTGTTTGTATCTGCAGATTGTTGTAGATGCTGCTCTGTGCATGTAATGGTTTGTGTTTGTATCTGCAGATTGTTGTAGATGCTGCTCTGTGCATGTAATGGTTTCTGTTTGTATCTGCAGATTGTTGTAGATGCTGCTCTGTGCATGTAATGGTTTCTGTTTGTGTCTGCAGATTGTTGTAGATGCTGCTCTGTGCGTGTAATGGTTTGTGTTTGTATCTGCAGATTGTTGTAGATGCTGCTCTGTGCATGTAATGGTTTCTGTTTGTATCTGCAGATTGTTGTAGATGCTGCTCTGTGCATGTAATGGTTTGTGTTTGTATCTGCAGATTGTTGTAGATGCTGCTCTGTGCATGTAATGGTTTCTGTTTGTATCTGCAGATTGTTGTAGATGCTGCTCTGTGCATGTAATGGTTTGTGTTTGTATCTGCAGATTGTTGTAGATGCTGCTCTGTGCATGTAATGGTTTCTGTTTGTATCTGCAGATTGTTGTAGATGCTGCTCTGTGCGTGTAATGGTTTGTGTTTGTGTCTGCAGATTGTTGTAGATGCTGCTCTGTGCATGTAATGGTTTCTGTTTGTATCTGCAGATTGTTGTAGATGCTGCTCTGTGCGTGTGATGGTTTCTGTTTGTATCTGCAGATTGTTGTAGATGCTGCTCTGTGCGTGTAATGGTTTCTGTTTGTATCTGCAGATTGTTGTAGATGCTGCTCTGTGCATGTAATGGTTTCTGTTTGTATCTGCAGATTGTTGTAGATGCTGCTCTGTGCATGTAATGGTTTCTGTTTGTATCTGCAGATTGTTGTAGATGCTGCTCTGTGCGTGTGATGGTTTCTGTTTGTATCTGCAGATTGTTGTAGATGCTGCTCTGTGCGTGTAATGGTTTCTGTTTGTATCTGCAGATTGTTGTAGATGCTGCTCTGTGCGTGTAATGGTTTGTGTTTGTATCTGCAGATTGTTGTAGATGCTGCTCTGCGTGTAATGGTTTGTGTTTGTATCTGCAGATTGTTGTAGATGCTGCTCTGTGCGTGTGATGGTTTCTGTTTGTATCTGCGGATTGTTGTAGATGCTGCTCTGTGCGTGTGATGGTTTGTGTTTGTTAGGTCTGCAGATTGTTGTAGATGCTGCTCTGTGCGTGTAATGGTTTCTGTTTGTATCTGCAGATTGTTGTAGATGCTGCTCTGTGCGTGTAATGGTTTCTGTTTGTATCTGCAGATTGTTGTAGATGCTGCTCTGTGCGTGTAATGGTTTCTGTTTGTATCTGCAGATTGTTGTAGATGCTGCTCTGTGCATGTAATGGTTTGTGTTTGTATCTGCAGATTGTTGTAGATGCTGCTCTGCGTGTAATGGTTTGTGTTTGTATCTGCAGATTGTTGTAGATGCTGCTCTGTGCGTGTAATGGTTTGTGTTTGTGTCTGCAGATTGTTGTAGATGCTGCTCTGTGCGTGTGATGGTTTGTGTTTGTATCTGCAGATTGTTGTAGATGCTGCTCTGTGCGTGTGATGGTTTCTGTTTGTATCTGCAGATTGTTGTAGATGCTGCTCTGTGCATGTAATGGTTTGTGTTTGTATCTGCAGATTGTTGTAGATGCTGCTCTGTGCATGTAATGGTTTCTGTTTGTATCTGCAGATTGTTGTAGATGCTGCTCTGTGCGTGTAATGGTTTGTGTTTGTATCTGCAGATTGTTGTAGATGCTGCTCTGTGCGTGTGATGGTTTCTGTTTGTTATGTGTCTGCAGATTGTTGTAGATGCTGCTCTGTGCGTGTAATGGTTTGTGTTTGTATCTGCAGATTGTTGTAGATGCTGCTCTGTGCATGTGATGGTTTGTGTTTGTATCTGCAGATTGTGCGTGTGATGGTTTGTGTTTGTATCTGCAGATTGTTGTAGATGCTGCTCTGTGCATGTGATGGTTTGTGTTTGTGTCTGCAGATTGTGCGTGTGATGGTTTGTGTTTGTGTCTGCAGATTGTGCGTGTGATGGTTTGTGTTTGTGTCTGCAGATTGTGCGTGTAATGGTTTGTGTTTGTTAGGTCTGCAGATATAATCCTGCTGGCCGCCCAGAGTCACCTTCAATGCGCCGCACATAAAATGATCTAATTCCATTCACGTCTCGGATGCTGAATTCATTTCTTCGTAATATTCAGGAATCAGTGATTTGGTAAAATATGAGAGCGCCACCTAGTGTCAGATGCGCTGCTTCAACAAAGTGAATACACAAAGCAGTCTCATCCTATTTATTAACCTCCAGGTCTCTGTCAATCCTTTCACTTTATCCTTATTATTCTCCCTGAACTAAGCAGATCTAATGCACTGCTAATCAGCTATCACTGCACATACTGCACATACTGCACGCTCTATACATCTCCTGTCTGTATCATGGCAGAGCATTGCACACTCTATACATCTCCTGTCTGTATCATGGCAGAGCATTGCACACTCTGTACATCTCCTGTCTGTATCATGGCAGAGCATTGCACACTCTATACATCTCCTGTCTGTATCCTGGCAGAGCATTGCACACTCTATACATCTCCTGTCTGTATCATGGCAGAGCATTGCACACTCTATACATCTCCTGTCTGTATCATGGCAGAGCATTGCACACTCTATACATCTCCTGTCTGTATCATGGCAGAGCATTGCACACTCTATACATCTCCTGTCTGTATCCTGGCAGAGCATTGCACACTCTATACATCTCCTGTCTGTATCCTGGCAGAGCATTGCACACTCTATACATCTCCTGTCTGTATCCTGGCAGAGCATTGCACACTCTATACATCTCCTGTCTGTATCCTGGCAGAGCATTGCACACTCTATACATCTCCTGTCTGTATCCTGGCAGAGCATTGCACACTCTATACATCTCCTGTCTGTATCCTGGCAGAGCATTGCACACTCTATACATCTCCTGTCTGTATCATGGCAGAGCATTGCACACTCTATACATCTCCTGTCTGTATCATGGCAGAGCATTGCACACTCTATACATCTCCTGTCTGTATCATGGCAGAGCATTGCACACTCTATACATCTCCTGTCTGTATCCTGGCAGAGCATTGCACACTCTATACATCTCCTGTCTGTATCATGGCAGAGCATTGCACACCCTATACATCTCCTGTCTGTATCATGGCAGAGCATTGCACACTCTATACATCTCCTGTCTGTATCCTGGCAGAGCATTGCACACTCTATACATCTCCTGTCTGTATCCTGGCAGAGCATTGCACACTCTATACATCTCCTGTCTGTATCATGGCAGAGCATTGCACACTCTATACATCTCCTGTCTGTATCATGGCAGAGCATTGCACACTCTATACATCTCCTGTCTGTATCCTGGCAGAGCATTGCACACCCTATACATCTCCTGTCTGTATCATGGCAGAGCATTGCACACTCTATACATCTCCTGTCTGTATCCTGGCAGAGCATTGCACACTCTATACATCTCCTGTCTGTATCATGGCAGAGCATTGCACACTCTATACATCTCCTGTCTGTATCCTGGCAGAGCATTGCACGCTCTATACATCTCCTGTCTGTATCATGGCAGAGCATTGCACACTCTATACATCTCCTGTCTGTATCCTGGCAGAGCATTGCACACTCTATACATCTCCTGTCTGTATCCTGGCAGAGCATTGCACGCTCTATACATCTCCTGTCTGTATCATGGCAGAGCATTGCACGCTCTATACATCTCCTGTCTGTATCCTGGCAGAGCATTGCACACTCTATACATCTCCTGTCTGTATCATGGCAGAGCATTGCACACTCTATACATCTCCTGTCTGTATCCTGGCAGAGCATTGCACACTCTATACATCTCCTGTCTGTATCATGGCAGAGCATTGCACACTCTATACATCTCCTGTCTGTATCCTGGCAGAGCATTGCACACTCTATACATCTCCTGTCTGTATCATGGCAGAGCATTGCACACTCTATACATCTCCTGTCTGTATCCTGGCAGAGCATTGCACACTCTATACATCTCCTGTCTGTATCATGGCAGAGCATTGCACACTCTATACATCTCCTGTCTGTATCATGGCAGAGCATTGCACGATCTATACATCTCCTGTCTGTATCATGGCAGAGCATTGCACACTCTATACATCTCCTGTCTGTATCATGGCAGAGCATTGCACGCTCTATACATCTCCTGTCTGTATCATGGCAGAGCATTGCACGCTCTATACATCTCCTGTCTGTATCCTGGCAGAGCATTGCACGCTCTATACATCTCCTGTCTGTATCAGGGCAGAGCATTGTACACTCTATACATCTCCTGTCTGTATCATGGCAGAGCATTGCACACTCTATACATCTCCTGTCTGTATCATGGCAGAGCATTGCACACTCTATACATCTCCTGTCTGTATCATGGCAGAGCATTGCACACTCTATACATCTCCTGTCTGTATCCTGGCAGAGCATTGCACACTCTATACATCTCCTGTCTGTATCATGGCAGAGCATTGCACACTCTATACATCTCCTGTCTGTATCATGGCAGAGCATTGCACACTCTATACATCTCCTGTCTGTATCATGGCAGAGCATTGCACACTCTATACATCTCCTGTCTGTATCCTGGCAGAGCATTGCACACTCTATACATCTCCTGTCTGTATCCTGGCAGAGCATTGCACACTCTATACATCTCCTGTCTGTATCATGGCAGAGCATTGCACGCTCTATACATCTCCTGTCTGTATCCTGGCAGAGCATTGCACACTCTATACATCTCCTGTCTGTATCCTGGCAGAGCATTGCACACTCTATACATCTCCTGTCTGTATCCTGGCAGAGCATTGCACACTCTATACATCTCCTGTCTGTATCATGGCAGAGCATTGCACACTCTGTACATCTCCTGTCTGTATCATGGCAGAGCATTGCACACTCTATACATCTCCTGTCTGTACCATGGCAGAGCATTGCACACTCTATACATCTCCTGTCTGTATCCTGGCAGAGCATTGCACACTCTATACATCTCCTGTCTGTATCATGGCAGAGCATTGCACACTCTATACATCTCCTGTCTGTATCATGGCAGAGCATTGTACACTCTATACATCTCCTGTCTGTATCATGGCAGAGCATTGCACGCTCTATACATCTCCTGTCTGTATCCTGGCAGAGCATTGCACACTCTATACATCTCCTGTCTGTATCATGGCAGAGCATTGCACACTCTATACATCTCCTGTCTGTATCATGGCAGAGCATTGCACACTCTATACATCTCCTGTCTGTATCATGGCAGAGCATTGCACACTCTATACATCTCCTGTCTGTATCATGGCAGAGCATTGCACACTCTGTACATCTCCTGTCTGTATCATGGCAGAGCATTGCACACTCTATACATCTCCTGTCTGTATCCTGGCAGAGCATTGCACACTCTATACATCTCCTGTCTGTATCCTGGCAGAGCATTGCACACTCTATACATCTCCTGTCTGTATCCTGGCAGAGCATTGCACACTCTATACATCTCCTGTCTGTATCATGGCAGAGCATTGCACACTCTATACATCTCCTGTCTGTATCATGGCAGAGCATTGCACACTCTATACATCTCCTGTCTGTATCCTGGCAGAGCATTGCACACTCTATACATCTCCTGTCTGTATCATGGCAGAGCATTGCACACTCTATACATCTCCTGTCTGTATCCTGGCAGAGCATTGCACACTCTATACATCTCCTGTCTGTATCATGGCAGAGCATTGCACACTCTATACATCTCCTGTCTGTATCATGGCAGAGCATTGCACGCTCTATACATCTCCTGTCTGTATCCTGGCAGAGCATTGCACACTCTATACATCTCCTGTCTGTATCATGGCAGAGCATTGCACACTCTATACATCTCCTGTCTGTATCCTGGCAGAGCATTGCACACTCTATACATCTCCTGTCTGTATCATGGCAGAGCATTGCACACTCTATACATCTCCTGTCTGTATCATGGCAGAGCATTGCACACTCTATACATCTCCTGTCTGTATCCTGGCAGAGCATTGCACACTCTATACATCTCCTGTCTGTATCCTGGCAGAGCATTGCACACTCTATACATCTCCTGTCTGTATCCTGGCAGAGCATTGCACACTCTATACATCTCCTGTCTGTATCCTGGCAGAGCATTGCACGCTCTATACATCTCCTGTCTGTATCCTGGCAGAGCATTGCACGCTCTATACATCTCCTGTCTGTATCCTGGCAGAGCATTGCACACTCTATACATCTCCTGTCTGTATCCTGGCAGAGCATTGCACACTCTATACATCTCCTGTCTGTATCCTGGCAGAGCATTGCACACTCTATACATCTCCTGTCTGTATCATGGCAGAGCATTGCACACTCTATACATCTCCTGTCTGTATCCTGGCAGAGCATTGCACACTCTATACATCTCCTGTCTGTATCCTGGCAGAGCATTGCACACTCTATACATCTCCTGTCTGTATCATGGCAGAGCATTGCACACTCTATACATCTCCTGTCTGTATCATGGCAGAGCATTGCACACTCTATACATCTCCTGTCTGTACCATGGCAGAGCATTGCACGCTCTATACATCTCCTGTCTGTATCCTGGCAGAGCATTGCACACTCTATACATCTCCTGTCTGTATCCTGGCAGAGCATTGCACACTCTATACATCTCCTGTCTGTATCATGGCAGAGCATTGCACACTCTATACATCTCCTGTCTGTATCCTGGCAGAGCATTGCACACTCTATACATCTCCTGTCTGTATCCTGGCAGAGCATTGCACGCTCTATACATCTCCTGTCTGTATCATGGCAGAGCATTGCACGCTCTATACATCTCCTGTCTGTATCCTGGCAGAGCATTGCACACTCTATACATCTCCTGTCTGTACCATGGCAGAGCATTGCACACTCTATACATCTCCTGTCTGTATCCTGGCAGAGCATTGCACACTCTATACATCTCCTGTCTGTATCATGGCAGAGCATTGCACACTCTATACATCTCCTGTCTGTATCATGGCAGAGCATTGCACACTCTATACATCTCCTGTCTGTATCCTGGCAGAGCATTGCACACTCTATACATCTCCTGTCTGTATCCTGGCAGAGCATTGCACACTCTATACATCTCCTGTCTGTATCATGGCAGAGCATTGCACACTCTATACATCTCCTGTCTGTATCATGGCAGAGCATTGCACACTCTATACATCTCCTGTCTGTATCATGGCAGAGCATTGCACGCTCTATACATCTCCTGTCTGTATCCTGGCAGAGCATTGCACACTCTATACATCTCCTGTCTGTATCCTGGCAGAGCATTGCACACTCTATACATCTCCTGTCTGTATCATGGCAGAGCATTGTACACTCTGTACATCTCATGTCTGTATCATGGCAGAGCATTGCACACTCTATACATCTCCTGTCTGTATCATGGCAGAGCATTGCACACTCTATACATCTCCTGTCTGTATCATGGCAGAGCATTGCACACTCTGTACATCTCCTGTCTGTATCATGGCAGAGCATTGCACACTCTATACATCTCCTGTCTGTATCATGGCAGAGCATTGCACACTCTATACATCTCCTGTCTGTATCATGGCAGAGCATTGCACACTCTATACATCTCCTGTCTGTATCCTGGCAGAGCATTGCACACTCTATACATCTCCTGTCTGTATCCTGGCAGAGCATTGCACACTCTATACATCTCCTGTCTGTATCATGGCAGAGCATTGCACACTCTATACATCTCCTGTCTGTATCCTGGCAGAGCATTGCACACTCTATACATCTCCTGTCTGTATCCTGGCAGAGCATTGCACGCTCTATACATCTCCTGTCTGTATCCTGGCAGAGCATTGCACACTCTATACATCTCCTGTCTGTATCATGGCAGAGCATTGCACACTCTATACATCTCCTGTCTGTATCCTGGCAGAGCATTGCACACTCTATACATCTCCTGTCTGTATCCTGGCAGAGCATTGCACACTCTATACATCTCCTGTCTGTATCATGGCAGAGCATTGCACACTCTATACATCTCCTGTCTGTATCCTGGCAGAGCATTGCACACTCTATACATCTCCTGTCTGTATCATGGCAGAGCATTGCACACTCTATACATCTCCTGTCTGTATCCTGGCAGAGCATTGCACACTCTATACATCTCCTGTCTGTATCATGGCAGAGCATTGCACACTCTATACATCTCCTGTCTGTATCATGGCAGAGCATTGCACACTCTATACATCTCCTGTCTGTATCATGGCAGAGCATTGCACACTCTATACATCTCCTGTCTGTATCATGGCAGAGCATTGCACGCTCTATACATCTCCTGTCTGTATCATGGCAGAGCATTGCACACTCTATACATCTCCTGTCTGTATCATGGCAGAGCATTGCACACTCTGTACATCTCCTGTCTGTACCATGGCAGAGCATTGCACACTCTATACATCTCCTGTCTGTATCCTGGCAGAGCATTGCACACTCTATACATCTCCTGTCTGTATCATGGCAGAGCATTGCACACTCTATCCACCTCGTGTCTGTGATGTAAAACAAGTAGATTATACCATAATCATCTAAATTAATCTTTCATCTGTACCAATCTGTTGTTTTTTCTAATAGACATAAATACCTGTGTATTAGAGCATTATTTATAAGAATGAATTTAAGCATTGTACTGTAGAAAATTCTCCTAAACTGTCTGTAAAATATTGGGAGCCAAAACAATTTTTTAATTAATTTATTTAATTCCCAGGCCTGTTATGTGATTTACAGATTCATAGAAACATAGAATGTGTCGGCAGATAAGAACCATTCGGTCCATCTAGTCTGCCCAATTTTTGAGTACTTTTATTAGTCCCCCATTCCCGGTCTTATAGCTAGGATAGCCTTGTGTCTATCCCACGTATGCTTAAAATCCTTGACTGTGTTTACCTCTACCACTTCTGCTGGCAGGCTATTCCATACATCCACTACCCTCTCAGTAAAGTAATACTTCCTGATATTACTTTTAAATCGTTGCCCCTCTAATTTCAGACTATGTCCTCTAGTTGTGGTAATTCCCTGTCTTTATAATAATAATGTGAGCTATGTCTGCTCTTTGCATAGTAATCTAACACTACCAAATACACCAAAGTTAGTTTGATGCCTGGAGTCTCCCTGGTGATCTGACGGGCACAATGGAACCTAATGACAGTTGGTTTGTTCTTGTAGGATGTTTCTAGAGATTAGTGCTGAGCAGCTCTGGCGTAGAGTAGCCCTATACCATTTGTTTTTAGTCCTGTCATGTAGCATGCGCGTCTGTTTGTTTACAGCGGCCCAGAGTCTCTCAGGATCATGATCACTTTATAGGCAGCTTCCTGAATATCACAGACACTGGTTACAGATACTTTGGAGAGAGTTCAGAGAAGATCTACTAAACCGGAGCATGGATAGCAGGATCCAACTTACCAGGGAAGGTTACAGCATCTTAACATGTATAGCTCGGAGGAAAGAGATATAATGTGAGTAGCTTTTCCTTTCAGAGAGAGGTTTATACACATGAGCTTTGTAGTGCAGCTGTGAAGCGGGAGGTTTCTGGGAAGATACAGTGGATATTACACTTTTATATCTGGATTCTGTGGCATTAAGTAGTACAGCGTTTATTTGTAATATACTCGAGGATGGATTAAAATCCCTGGTTCTCCTGAGCGGAGACGGTTCTAGCTTTCCCCACAAGTCTGTAAATGGGATTGTGAGTGGGGCAATGGTCAACTGGGCGGAGCATAATCCAAAAGTGGTCAGAGATGAATTTAGTCCACACCCCCTCGCCAAAAGATCGAACTTGATCATATAACTGCCTGTGTTGGACTAGGTGATAAAGTCTGATTAATTCAACTTCTTGCAATAGTACCAACGAGTATAAATAGTACCACCAACGGCAATACTAGACTGCTCCCAAGAGAGTGAGAACACTTTCACATGTATGTATCTCTAAAGCTACAAGTCTGGTTTACTTGGCAGAACGGACACGATTTTATAATTCTTGCTTTTCTGCTTTAATTCTCTGTTAGTGGGAGTGCGGATTTTGCAATCTTTCTAGGAAGTGTCGGGAATAGATTACCAGCTCCCACCTCCTGTATAGAGACTGCTAAACAGCCGAGACATCAGCTGCTCTGGCAGGATCCGTATCATTCATTCTCTCCGCGCTCCACGCCTCCTGCTTCTAGGAACTGTGCTCTGTACACACTTCAAAGACCATCCTCAGTGCTGCTACTCAAAGCATTGGGGAGTCTTGCTCCACTGATAGCAGTCCCTGGTTGTCATGATGGAAGGGCTAGCTCATTGGCCCGGTCTCTTGCAGCTTCCAGTACTGATACCTTTCATGGGTCTAACACAGACCACTCATTACTGATATCACTTATATGCTTGAAGAGCACTAAACTAGCTGATGCTGGGCTCCAGCCGAGCTCTAGACAGCTCACACACTCCATGAGCAGTAACTTACACCTCCTGTAACCCACACTCACAGAGCAATAACTCACACCTCCTGTAACCCACACTCACTGAGCAGTAACTCACACCTCCTGTAACCCACACTCACTGAGCAGTAACTCACACCACCTGTAACCCACACTCACAGAGCAGTAACTCACACCTCCTGTAACTCACACCTCCTATAACTCACACCTCCTGTAACCCACACTCACAGAGCAGTAACTCACACCTCCTGTAACCCTCACTCACTGAGCAGTCACTCACACCTCCTGTAACTCACACCTCCTATAACTCACACCTCCTGTAACCCACACTCACTGAGCAGTAACTCACACCTCCTGTAACCCTCACTCACTGAGCAGTAACTCACACCTCCTGTAACTCACACCTCCTATAACTCACACCTCCTGTAACCCACACTCACTGAGCAGTAACTCACACCTCCTGTAACCCTCACTCACTGAGCAGTCACTCACACCTCCTGTAACCCACACTCACAGAGCAGTAATTCACACCTCCTGTAACCCACACTCACTGAGCAGTAATTCACACCTCCTGTAACCCACACTCACTGAGCAGTAACTCACACCTCCTGTAACCCACACTCACAGAGCAGTAATTCACACCTCCTGTAACCCACACTCACTGAGCAGTAACTCACACCTCCTGTAACCCACACTCACTGAGCAGTAACTCACACCTCCTGTAACCCACACTCACACCTCCTGTAACCCACACTCACTGAGCAGTAACTCACACCTCCTGTAACCCACACTCACTGAGCAGTAACTCACACCACCTGTAACTCACACCTCCTGTAACTCACACCTCCTGTAACTCACACCTCCTGTAACCCACACTCACAGAGCAGTAACTCACACCTCCTGTAACTCACACCTCCTGTAACCCACACTCACAGAGCAGTAACTCACACCTCCTGTAACTCACACCTCCTGTAACCCACACTCACTGAGCAGTAACTCACACCTCCTGTAACCCTCACTCACTGAGCAGTAACTCACACCTCCTGTAACCCACACTCACTGAGCAGTCACTCACACCTCCTGTAACCCACACTCACTGAGCAGTAACTCACACCTCCTGTAACCCACACTCACAGAGCAGTAACTCACACCTCCTGTAACCCACACTCACACCTCCTGTAACCCTCACTCACTGAGCAGTATCTCACACCTCCTGTAACCCACACTCACTGAGCAAACAGAGCCAATACCATAATATCTGTTTTTTGCTCTGTGGATTAGTATATTCCAGTTACATTTCCTTCTTGAAATTTCCGACACGTACAGAAAGATTTTGATCGCTCTCGCTGAAACTGCAACAACAAAACTAACGCTACAACCTCCAAACAGCCATACGTCTCTTATTACAAAACACATGTATCTGGAATCTGTACACTGCAGCCAGCGGTCACATAGCGGTAACTGTAAAGACTGAGAGTAATCTGAGATTGGCAGGTTGGGCTGCGAAAGCAACAGAATTTAATGAGATATCTTGGGTCTCGCTTGACATGTCTGCAATTGCCAAAGAACTTGTACAAGTTACAGTGTGAGTGAGTGAGAGAGAGAGAGAGAGAGAGTGCACACAATGATTGAATGAAACCAAAACCAAATAACTCGTCCGGCTGCATACATCCATTTTATATCAAACTAGCTTTATTACCCGGCTTCACCCAGGATTTCGTTTCTTGAAGCTGCTCCTCTCTTTCGGTAACTCTTGAGTTTGAAACCTGTAAGCGATAGGACGCCATCTTGTAGCAGTTCGCAATCAATGTTCTGCAAGTCATGTTCCTACTCAAGGCTTCATAATTCTGGAAAGGAACAGTTGGGGAGCTTGAAAATCATTTTGTTGACCTAGAAATTCCAGCTTGAAAAAGCTGTGCAAATTTTATGATTCCACAGTTCAGCCTTCAGGAGTGTTTCCTACTTCAGATAAACAGACACATGGATTTTCTGTTTTATAGTTAAGATAACCCATGCATCCCGCTGACGGTGGTCATGGGGTGCATTTCTTTGTTTCACTCCGATACGGTGTTTGCTTCAATATCACTTCTATTTATCACTTGAGCTTGGCCAGAGAGTTTGCAGATTACTATGTTTTCACTGCTCACACATGGTTTAGTTGAAAATTAAACAGCCTCAATAGGTCATTCTGGGGGTAACTTCTCCGCTGTACAAGTTTTGTATTTGCTGGAAGAGGCGTGCTGTAGAACAAGCACGATCGCTTAAATAGAACAAACCACGAACAACGGCGCTGATATTGGACTCTCTCTGGAAGAAAAGCACACACCGGTGACAACAGCTGGTAAACAAGATTAATTAAGGCCCCTTTAAACCTGGCTACAATTAGCATAGGCAAATATCATCAGACGTGGTCACCTTGGCCATAGTCAAAGCATCTATCTGATCTGATGAGCAGTGTATCCGACGAGTTCTAGAGATGGATGGGTTCTCCATGCTTTCTTTACACATCACAATACATAGCTACATTGTTACATAGTTAGTTAATTTCACCCAGATTACTTGAGCCAGAAGCAGGAAAAAAACAAACCACAGAGACAATAATGTCATCTCAAAGGAAAACAATGTCCTTCATTCGGACTTACCCTGGATCCACATGACCTTATCTACTCTGATTTACGATAACCCTGTATCCATTTAATTTCTAGAAAAACATCCAAACATGTTGTGAATATATTGATTGAATCGAACAAAATGACTTGCATGGAAGTCTATTATACAATGTAACCCCCTAACAGTAAGGAAACCTTCTCTGTGTCTTCAGATGGCAGTCTATTATACAATGTAACCCCCTAACAGTAAGGAAACCTTCTCTGTGTCTTCAGATGGCAGTCTATTATACAATGTAACCCCCTAACAGTAAGGAAACCTTCTCTGTGTCTACAGATGGCAGTCTATTATACAATGTAACCTCCTAACAGTAAGGAAACCTTCTCTATGTCTTCAGATGGCAGTCTGTTATACAATGTAACCCCCAAACAGCAAAGAAACCTTCTCTGTGTCTTCAGACGACGGTCTATTATACAATGTAACCCCCTAACAGTAAGGAACCCTTCTCCGTGTCTTCAGACGACGGTCTGTTATACAATGTAACCTCCTAACAGTAAGGAAACCTTCTCTGTGTCTTCAGATGGCAGTCTATTATACAATGTAACCCCCTAACAGTAAGGAACCCTTCTCTGTGTCTTCAGACGACGGTCTATTATACAATGTAACCCCCTAACAGTAAGGAAACCTTCTCTGTGTCTTCAGATGGCAGTCTGTTATACAATGTAACCCCCTAACAGTAAGGAACCCTTCTCTGTGTCTTCAGACGACGGTCTGTTATACAATGTAACCTCCTAACAGGGAAGCAGTATGGCTGCCAGGCAGAGAATAGACATTAAAAATGACATGCCAATTTATCCTCATACCAGTGGCCATTCCACTTGTGCTTCTATATTTAAGTCTCAATGAGATTGTACTTAGAATCCATATCATGATACAGTCCCCAGGACGTGTGTTTAGAACTAACAAACTAACCCTGGCTGGTTACGTTTAATTTCGTAATTAGCGGAGATGTTTTTGGTGGTTTACTAGATCGTTAGACCATTTTACTTTCATACCTAGTGGACTGGAAGAGTTGAGCATCTTTCTGTGATGTTAGAGGAATATGAAATATGTTGATATCAGACAGGGGCTGGTGGTAACGGCAGACGCTGTGACTTACGATGCTGGAGATGTCTCTTCTGATTACCACAGAATGTAGACAAGGCACCTGAAATGGAAAACAGATCTACTGGGCACATCTATTCTGCACTAAAAACATGGAGAACAGGAGATAGTAAGTGGAGTTTTATGTAATGTGCTTAACCATTGCATGTCCCTTCATTCCACCAAGCCTCTCACTGGACCCTCTCTCCATCTCTCATCCCCTCGGTGCTTCTGACTATCTCCACCCGATCTCCAAAACATCCTTCTAGTTATTTAATAATGTGCTTAATAATTACACTTCTCTTCCTAGGGACCCTCTCTCCAGCGCTCTGAGCATTTTAACTTGCAGCGCTGCTTTCTATACATTAAATCCCAGCGCTTGGCTGGTCTCTGCAGGAGCAAATTGCTGGCTATTTGCAGACAGGACACTGTTAACTAGCGGGTGGGTCTGAACATACACATTTATCTGTGAAGCATCCTTTCCGATCCCTCGATGGTTATACATTTTAACTGTTTTTCTCTCCATTGGTCTGTTTTTTTCCCTTTAGATTTATGCAGGTGAAGAATGAATGTATCTCTCTCTGTCATACAGAATGCATTTTTCTTTAATGGTAACCTCATGGTAGGATTATGGTTATATCATATCCACATGGTTTTATTCATGCCCCTCCCATCCGCATCTACCACCTGACATGTTGATTTACGAACACATATGTAACAATTCCTGGACCAAGAAACTAGATCACCAGATTGTAGCAAAAACGAAGGTGCTTGGAAGTAGTTCTGACATATTAACGACCACAGAAGCCGTTACATTCTCGGTATGGGCTGGCAGCGTAAAGATCAATACATTGCGATCCATATATCTGTGTGAGATGGTGCAATTTGCATTGAAATATTCAGGCATTACACGGTTTCTCTTACACGCTACTGTCCTTTATTTATTGGACGGCCCTGTGTGAAGGCGCACGCCAGACGCCGCTCTGTCATCTCTGCATCATAAAGATACTGGTGTTACCGCAGAATAGCTGGGTATCTTTTATGTATCGGAAAATTAAAAATGAAATGACCTGGATCTGCAGAGTAATAACGGCTGGTAGCGGCTTCGTCTGTTATCATTGTATAATGATGGACGCAACAAAATCAAAGTATTTATCACCCATAAAACCTACTCTCTGCTGTGTCCTCGTATTGCAGTCAGACTTAATAATTGCCACAGCTGGACTGAGATTACAGCATGCAGTGATTAAAGGCCCTGAAATGAAGTTTGCTCTAATTTCCAATCTCATGCACAGAATTCAAGTTTTGGACATTTCAAACTGTATTACTTAACTGAACAAAATAATGTATTATCTGAGTCTGAGTGAAAGGAAAATAGAACTTCAGCTGAATATTTCATGTCACTGATATAACTATATCATAACTATATTCATTATGCATGGTCAGCTGAGCTCTTCTATATATTCTTCTATACATTGTGCAGGGTCTGGTGAGTTTCTCCTGCTAGAAGAACAGAGTTGGCCCTGTATAATGCATTGTTATAAAGTGACAGTGTGTAAAGATGTAACTCTGCATTATCCATGGCCAGCTGAGCTCTTCTATATATTCTTCTATACATTGTGCAGGGTATGGTGAGTTTCTCCTGCTAGAAGAACAGAGTTGTCCCTGTATAATGCATTATTATAAAGTGAGTGTGTAAAGATGTAACTCTGTATTATCCATGGCCAGCTGAGCTCTTCTATATATTCTTCTATACATTGTGCAGGGTCTGGTAAGTTTCTCCTGCTAGAAGAACAGAGTTGGTCCTGTATAATGCATTATTATAAAGTGACAGTGTGTAAAGATGTAACTCTGCATTATCCATGGCCAGCTGAGCTCTTCTATATATTCTTCTATACATTGTGCAGGGTCTGGTGAGTTTCTCCTGCTAGAAGAACAGAGTTGGTCCTGTATAATGCATTGTTATAAAGTGACAGTGTGTAAAGATGTAACGCTGCATTATCCATGGCCAGCTGGGCTCTTCTATATATTCTTCTATACATTGTGCAGGGCCTGGTGAGTTTCTCCTGCTAGAAGAACAGAGTTGGTCCTGTATAATGCATTGTTATAAAGTGACAGTGTGTAAAGATGTAACGCTGCATTATCCATGGCCAGCTGAGCTCTTCTATATATTCCTCTATACATTGTGTAGGGTCTGGTGTGTTTCTTCTGCTAGAAGAACAGAGTTGGCCTGTATAATGCATTGTTATAAAGTGACAGTGTGTAAAGATGTAACGCTGCATTATCCATGGCCAGCTGAGATCTTTTACCTAGAGGAACTCACCAGGCCCTGCACAATGTATAGTTATATCAGTGACATGAAATGTTCATCTCACCCCAACTCTCCTTTAAGTGAATTATTTATCCAGTCTGGCCACTTTGGCATTCAAGGATAACTGTCAGCAAAAATAAGTTCTGTTTAGCTGAAGGTTTTTATCAGGTGTAGGCATTACATATGCTTTAATGAAGGAATACAAATAAAGTACCTTATTGAGGCCTCTCTGCTTGTATGAGGGGCAGACATGTCGTTTTAGAATCTTTGAACTGATGAAGGTAGATCTGACCCAACATGTCCGCCCCCTGATAGAGCTACTCAAGCAGAGAGGGCTCAATAAGGGAATTTATTTATATTGTTTCATTAAAGCATTTCTATTTATAATGTCGACACTTGATGTAATATTTCAGTTAAACAGAAGTACATTGCAGTTGTCCTCTTTTGTAAAGAAAGCCCTGTGTGTTTAATTGAGGTTGTTTAACATGGTCTCTATCAGTGGGCTTCTGTTTGCGAGGTGTTGGGATGGGGGGCACTTACCCAGCAGCAGAAGTGGTGTTTATGAGTCATTTTGAAGATAAAGTTTTGCAAAAGATAAGAGACTTTAATTAATGCATCTTTATGTTTAAAGTATCCACTTTAGAACGCATTAATTATGGAGCAGGGATGGTGCTTTAATGATTACGGGGGGGGGGGGGGGGGGGCTTATCTCAATCTTTACCTGCTTTATCTATAGACAGCTGTATATTCCCTGCCAATGCAAGATTACCGCACTGCTGAAATATTCATTAGCGTGAATACATGATTGAAAAAGCACTAAAAGGAAAATAAAACCTTTTTTTAACACTAGCTCCTGTATGGGAATCAAGAGTTTAAATATTAGTTTTCTTTATCTTTAGTAAACCCGATGTGTATCTTTACTGGGTGCCCAGTATTCAGCTTCTTAAAGCGAACCTGAAAAATGGATTCATACTTCAAATTAGAAACCTGTAAAGAGTTTTAAAAGTTTCTGTCGAGTCTCCTGCTAATGACATCTCCTGTGGCCTGATATGCAAATGAACTGCTTTTCAATGGGAAATGTGTCATTTGCATTTCAAGCCACAAGGCTTGTCCTAAGCAGGACTCCACAGAGACATTTAAAACAGATATTTCTCTTTTTATATGCATTTGCTGCAATTCTGCCAACACAATATATGGCTGGGTATTGTATGGATCTCAATATTCAAAGTACCAGCCATGTTTAGGGAGATAAGATATAAGCAGTTAAACTAATAGCCTGGTGAATAGGACTGGGGATGATGGGCTCTCTACGCTGGTTCATTCTCCTTGTGTTTATACTGAAAGTGTCACCTGCAGAAGTACTATTGTAAGATTGTTTTTTGGCTTATACCATGTTAGAGGGATTTGGAAATATTTATTCCAGACGCCAGTTTGCTTTTTAGACTGCGCTCCGCTGTTGCATGCGTCTGCTGCTCTCCTACGTTTACTCCAGTCTGTGATTTAATACATGCGCCACATTAAATGGTTTGTTAAACATTTCTTGCATTTTTCTCCGTTACACTTTATTGCCCCTGTGGCAATAGGATGGGGTTTGTTACACATCTAGAAGCATCTTTAGCTTTCAGTGTGTGAAACCTGGTTTCATATAATACAGCTACATTGTAAGGTTTTATTTCATTACCTCATTGTATGGAGCTATGGAGTATGAGAGCGCCGTGGAGTATGAGAGCGCCGTGGAGTATGAGAGCGCCGTGGAGTATGAGAGCGCCGTGGAGTATGAGAGCGCCGTGGAGTATGAGAGCGCCGTGGAGTATGAGAGCGCCGTGGAGTATGATAGGGCCGTGGAGTATGATAGGGCCGTGGATAGTGCCGTGGAGTATGATAGCGCCGTGGATAGGGCCGTGGAGTATGATAGGGCCGTGGAGTATGATAGGGCCGTGGAGTATGATAGGGCCGTGGAGTATGATAGCGCCGTGGATAGGGCCGTGGAGTATGATAGGGCCGTGGAGTATGATAGGGCCGTGGAGTATGATAGGGCCGTGGATAGGGCCGTGGGGTATGATAGGGCCGTGGGGTATGATAGGGCCGTGGATAGGGCCGTGGAGTATGATAGGGCCGTGGAGTATGATAGGGCCGTGGAGTATGATAGGGCCGTGGGGTATGATAGGGCCGTGGGGTATGATAGGGCCGTGGGGTATGATAGGGCCGTGGATAGGGCCGTCGAGTATGATAGGGCCGTGGAGTATGATAGGGCCGTGGGGTATGATAGGGCCGTGGGGTATGATAGGGCCGTGGGGTATGATAGGGCCGTGGATAGGGCCGTGGAGTATGATAGGGCCGTGGAGTATGATAGGGCCGTGGGGTATGATAGGGCCGTGGGGTATGATAGGGCCGTGGGGTATGATAGGGCCGTGGGGTATGATAGGGCCGTGGGGTATGATAGGGCCGTGGGGTATGATAGGGCCGTGGAGTACGATAGGGCCGTGGAGTACGATAGGGCCGTGGAGTACGATAGGGCCGTGGAGTACGATAGGGCCGTGGAGTATGAAAGTGCCGTGGATAGTGCCGTGGATTATGAAAGTGCCGTGGATAGTGCTGTGGATTATGAAACAGCTTTCACAATATAAATAGTTTTTATTTAAAGAGACTCTCACTTAAACATAGTGTCTGCTGTGAATGTATAGAATATAACTTGATCTCTACCCACTGATAAACTGAGGTATGTGCTTTTAATGTGTCTGTGCTGTCTCAGGTGGATGACATCACCTTGCAACTTGATATGCAAATGAACTACTTTTGGACCACTTGGGGAGTGTGTGATGTCATAAACCGGAGACTACACATCTAGCACTGGATACTGAGCTGGCGCTCCATCTTCCCTTTTGTAATATCAGACCCTCTAAACATATGGACTGGGTTTGTTTGGGTAGAGCCCTCCTCTAAATGTCTATTTATTTATAGATAATATATATATGTCATTTAAAATCCTCTGACATTAAATTGCAGCCATCTGTGGCATTGTACCCTGTGCTAATTGGCGTTTCCCTCCTTGATCTTTTATTCCAGTCTGGATTGAAATGCGTCTGGTAATTCACTTACATTTACTGCGTATAAAACAAGGCTTCGTACTTTTGCTGTCAAGTGGCTCTTGTAAAACCTGCCTGCTGAGCGAAAATAAGTGAATGAAAGCAAGAGGGGGGCTGGCGTCTCGGCTGTGTATTGATAATAATTCCACCATTTATTAAAATGTCATTGTTAAAATGCACTTCAAATTGTGAACCAGCATCATACATTTTCAGTTGTCCTGACCTGTCTTCAGACAGAGAGAACATCTAACAGCAGCAAATCAAACAATAGAACCAGTCAGCTTGCTCAATTCCTGCCTGAAAAACAAACACAATCTCAATCCTTTCATTAGTCCCTGGCCTTATCTTATATCTAGGATAGCCTTATACCTATCCCATGCATGCTTAAACTCCTTCACTGTATTAACCTCTACCACTTCTACTGGAAGACTATTCCATACATCCACTACCCTCTCAGTAATGTAATACTTGCATTAGTCCCTGGCCTTATCTTATATCTAGGATAGCCTTATACCTATCCCATGCATGCTTAAACTCCTTCACTGTATTAACCTCTACCACTTCTACTGGAAGACTATTCCATGCATCCACTACCCTCTCAGTAAAGTAATACTTTAATTAGTCCCTGGCCTTATCTTATATCTAGGATAGCCTTATACCTATCCCGTGCATTCTTAAACTTCTTCACTGTATTAACCTCTACCACTTCTACTGGAAGACTATTCCATGCATCCACTACCCTCTCAGTAATGTAATACTTTCATTAGTCCCTGGCCTTATCTTATATCTAGGATAGCCTTATACCTATCCCATGCATGCTTAAACTCCTTCACTGTATTAACCTCTACCACTTCTACTGGAAGACTATCCCATGCATCCACTACCCTCTCAGTAATGTAATACTTTAATTAGTCCCTGGCCTTATGTTATATCTAGGATAGCCTTATACCTATCCCATGCATGCTTAAACTCCTTCACTGTATTACCCTCTACCACTTCTACTGGAAGACTATTCCATACATCCACTACCCTCTCAGTAAAGTAATACTTCCTGATATTACACTACAGACAGAAGATAATATATATATATATAGGCTAGATCAGCATCTGGATAGAGATACAAGTATCACACGTAAAATGTGTCAGTCACAAAATTCAAACGCAGATAGATCTTAAATGTTGCACATACCCCCTCCTTGTTCTTCAGGACTCTGTCTATTAGTTTGCGTTGGATGACACACAGTACATAGCTGGCAACAGTCCCAAATTTCCCGGGACAGTCCTGTTATTTTTTGGATCTTGTCCCAGTATTAATACTGCCTATGTACAGTATGCTTACATATCATACAGTCTAAAAGAGGAGAACTGTCCTGCAGACACTCGGTAACTGTACCGGGGGAGCTGGAGCGCAATCTGCAGCGTCACGGAACGCCGTATGATGTCACATGACTCCGCCCCTTTTCATTTCGCCAAATAGAGAGAGTTAAGTGTGACTATACTTTGTATAACAGTATTTTCCTTTATTGTCACACAGTCTCGTGATACAGGATGCTTTGATGCTCTCCGAACGCTCTCTGGAAATGGTTGCTTTATTTGCTGGGGGTCCTCCAAGTTAGGAGAGTAATTCCAGTATTTGCTCCTGGGGATTTTGTTTTTCCGCCTGCAGTGTATTTGTTTTCTCAGCCTCCCTTGTACTTATTGATTAGTTGGCTTGCGTTCGGGCTTCACAATCAATTCTCTTATTGGTGCCGCTGTTTATAGATTGTAAGGCTCGTGTAATTTCGGAGACGACCTGATTTAGGTGAGGATGGAGATCCGTATAAACCACATTAAAAGGGCAAACAATGAGAGAATATTAATTTGAGACCCTGTGCTCTGCTAGGACACACGTCATACACTCACAGCAAGCATCCCTCTTTTTATTCGTCCCCTGCTTCCATACAGGTAATAAGTATCACTGCTGTATTGTGATCAGTCGCTAATTTCACTGTCCTGCGTTATGATGTCATGGCGGCTGGCTGGGTTAGTCACAGTAAAGGGTCTCTTGGGTCAAGTGAAGCTTGATCTAACATGTCCTTCCCCTGTACCGAGGGCTCAGTAAGGGGCTGTTTGTATTGTTTCATTAAAAAAATCTCCTTTTACACTTGATGCAGTTTTTCAAAATACTTTTTGCCGACAGTTGCTTTCTAAGTGGCAAAATCAATTGGAAATGTCAATACCCAGAGTCACAGCACTTACTTATTAAGAGAACGTATATTAAAGCTAAAGATATTTAATATCAGGAGTAAACTTCACTCCGTTGTGACTGGTGGCACGCTTGTGGCCAAGAGTTGATATACTTTATATGTTAAATTATGAGTGCTTTCATGGAGCTATTTGTATTTCTGTCTCTGTGGGTCATACACAGCAAAACCACAGACATACAGACCACCGACCTTAGACATACAGAGCACAGACATACAGAATACAGAGCACAGACATACAGAGCACAGAGCACAGACATACAGAGCACAGACATACAGAGCACAGACATACAGAGCACAGACATACAGAGCACAGACATACAGAGCACAGACATACAGAGCACAGACATACAGAGCACAGACATACAGAGCACAGACATACAGAGCACAGACATACAGACCACAGACATACAGACCACAGACATACAGAGCACAGACATACAGACCACAGACATACAGACCACAGACATACAGCCCACAGACATACAGACCACAGGAATAGTTATATGTTCCAACACACAACTCTAAACTGGATTGTTGGATTAACATTTGCAAAATACATTTTAATTCTGTGGCATCCTCAATGTTATTCTGTATGTCTATAGTGGCTCTCTTAGGATCCTAATTCTCTGAATGAAGCTCTTCGGATAGGAGGATAGACAAACACAATGTATACTAGCCTATTCCTTGGGCAGCCAATCAGAGCCGGATTTCCCAGAGTTGAGCTGGTTGGTTCTCAACCTTCCATTTGGAGAGAAAGTGCTGAACCTCCTGATGATGCAATGTGCCCAAGAGCAATGACAGCAATGTTTAGCAATGATCTAATTTACATTTAAGAAGAATGAAAGATGCACTTTAAAAAAGAGGATAAATTATTTCTTCCTTGATCAGTTTTTAAGGCAAACTATACAGGACAAGGATCTCTAATCAGATCCACTCTCTCTGTATAACTAAATTGTCTGCAGTGCACATCCATTTGGCATTTAGCAGTGCTTGATATAAATTTAGGAGCTGCAGAGGATTGTTTGAGTTGTAGGTTTCAGATCGATTCCTTTGAAAACCCAGTTGGCTATTCCAGCTTTATCAGAACACGCCTGTGGCACATGCCTGTGGGGCACACCCGTGGCACACGCCTGTGGGACACTGCTGTGGATCAATCTAACCCTTAGTTGATGTTTCTTGGATTATTGATTGTTTTTTAAGGCAGCTGCTGGAAAAGATTTGCACCCAATCCTTGAATATACGAGAGATTACCTCCGCGGCTATGTGTGCGCAGACATACACCAATCCGCAGAATGGCTCCCTGTGCATTAGAAATACACAGAGGTGAATGATTAGTACAGGGCTGTAGCCAGCGCTAAGTAAGGATCTCCCTGCTCCTGAACAGCTGTATAAACTCACGAGCACAGCTGGGGAAAAGCCAGACGCTAAAACTGTGCGAAATGTAAGAGTCACCATTAATCGCTCGCGGACGGCAGGTGATTTATGGTCCTGTTGATCTGGGCCGGTGTAGTCCAGTCTTTTAATGTGGGGGGCAGCAGGGCATTGAAAAGCCTGTAATGAAGGATGCACCCTATGAAAGCATTGCTGTGACACAGTAGAAGTGTTAGGAGTTTCATACAGTATGGAGTGGGTCAGCTATAAGCTCTGGGAGCTGATGTGTGACCGCAAAGCCACCAGTACGGGTGCTCAGAGGGTGTGCCCAGGGACACCCTAATTATAGCAGAATGGACACGAAGCAAAGAATAAAGGCACAGTGATACACGATTTGGGGGACTAATGATACTGTGTCACTTGATTTTAGGGAATCATAGCACTGTGGCGAGTGATTTAGGGTAGTCATGGCCCTGTGGCAAGTGATTTGGGGGAAGTCATGGCACTGTGGCGAGTGATTTGGGGAAGTCATAGCACTGTGGCAAGTGATTTGGGGGAAGTCATAAGACTGTGGCAAGTGATTTAGGGAATCATGGCACTGTGGCAAGTGATTTGGGGAATTATGGCACTGTGGCAAGTGATTTGGGGAAGTCATGGCACTGTGGCAAGTGATTTGGGGAATTATGGCACTGTGGCAAGTGATTTGGGGAAGTCATAGCACTGTGGCGAGTGATTTGGGGAAGTCATGGCACTGTGGCAAGTGATTTGGGGGAAGTCATGGCACTGTGGCAAGTGATTTGGGGGAAGTCATGGCACTGTGGCAAGTGATTTGGGGAAGTCATAGCACTGTGGCAAGTGATTTGGGGAATTATGGCACTGTGGCAAGTGATTTGGGGAAGTCATGGCACTGTGGCAAGTGATTTGGGGAATTATGGCACTGTGGTAAGTGATTTGGGGAAGTCATGGCACTGTGGCAAGTGATTTGGGGAATTATGGCACTGTGGCAAGTGATTTGGGGAAGTCATGGCACTGTGGCAAGTGATTAAGGGAAGTCATGGCAATAATTAAATAATATTGTGATTTTGTAAAGTAGCCAGTATTACCTCGTGGAGCATTATTTTTGTTGCATACATGGGGTGTCGCTAGATTCATGTGTTTAATGCCAGATGGTTTTGTCTTGAATGTAAACAGGGGGCACGGCCAATTAAAAAAAAATTCTTCTGGCTGGTAATGATAAATATGGCATCAAAATAAATCCATAACTTTCCTTGAAAAACTCATATACCGGTGTATATATATATAAATCTCGCATGCATAATCCGCTAACTATGAGAGACGCTCACATAACACAATATCCCAAAAAGCTCCTGTCTTCAAGATGAAATAAATGACCTTGTTTTTATATGGGGTGCATGTAATCTGGGGTTTAAATCCCTTGTTTAATTGTTTCCTGGACTGAATGATCTCGTAGAGCGTGGATATTCCGTATATATGGTTTTGTTGTCTCCCCCAGCACTGCACCATGTCTTTCTTTTCCTCCGTATTCTCGTATAGGCTTTTAGCCGAGTTTCCTCTGCCCCTTTCTATGTTTCATTTCGATGAATTTATTAACACGCAATGACACTTTGGAATTTACCCTCTGAATAATCAGGAATGAATCTGACCATATTCGGTCCTGTGTGATTTGTATTATTCAATACAAAGACTATTTGAATTCTGTACCTCCACTTCTCTGAAACAAGCCCCAATGTCAATATTGACCTCCGTCTGGTTCCAAACCAACCGCTTTTATTCCATCTAATTATTTTTTTTCTGCTACAGAATCAAATTGCATGTAAATGACACTGTGCCTTGTCCACGGGAAGCAGCCAATCTCGTCATGTTAATAACTTGTATAATGCTAAATCTAAACATTCTGCACTAGACTGCGTCGGATCGAGTGTGACTGATTCCTGGCTCAGAGAGACAGTCCATTTATATCATGCAGGGTAATTACTAGCCGGGAGTGTAATATATAATGATTTACCAAACCGTAATCACCAGCTACATGGAAAACAGATCCACACATTAATGTCCTACAACAACATGCGGAAGATTTTAATGAAAGAATTACTTCTTTGGTATTAGAGGCTCTGTAAATATATGTCATTAAGATTAATTTAGCTGCCTGATCTGGGTACAAGAGGTTCCCCGCATCTTTAAACCTTAACGTGGGGAGGATTGTATCGGAGGTCAGCGTTGCACGCTGGATGATTAGACGGGGGCCACGAGTTACACCTTTAGGAGGAGTGAGATTTAGACATATGTCCGGAAAGGAGCTGGGGGAACGTTGCTTTCTAGGCATGAATTAGACTACATGTGTGGATTTATCCAGCAAGGCAGGTGATGGGAAAAGCCTGACGGATTGCTGTTCTCTAATTCTTTTTTAGGTGTAAATCGAGGAGTATTCATTTTATTTTGAGTAAGGGATTGTAGCTTGGGTGGTTACTCTCCCCCCACAGTACTAAAACCTGAAATGATCTTCAGTCCTGGACGTCCAGGGCCAGGAATCATGTCCTACTTCTGCAAGGAAAGCTCTTGGAGATAAATAGCCTCCACTTGCTCCATTAGAGGGGTCTTTCTGGCAGTTCGTGTAGACTATCTAGATAGTTATATAACATGGCCTTTGTTTGGAAAGGTGAAAATGAAGCTCTTTTTTTTAGGGAAATGCTGAAACTCAGTATAGCAGTTATATCTAATCATCATCTTGACCAACAAAAGAAATACAGATTTGAGAGTTAACGTTCCAGAAATCCTCTTTTTTTTCTCTATGGGAAATGCGCGTTGTGCTGACTTGAGAAACGCCGCTCGTCGGGAGCCAGTGGGCTTGTTGTGCGCTGACGGGTGGATTGTAACTAGCTGTTTTTTGTGCCCCGTTCTGTCCTTTCCTACCCCCTGCGAGCGAATCTGGGAGGGATCCGTCTCCTCTGCTTAGAGAAAGCTTCTTGTTTGAGCTCGTACTTCAGTGAGTGAGATACACTGGATGGAAAGATGAATAGTCTGTGCAAAGACCACACTATATTTATGTTTCTTTCTTGTTTAAGGCTGAAACCTATTAGTCTGGAGGAGAACTGCATCTAATTACTCCTGGGAAGCAATTGTTTTATTGAACAGCGTACCAACTATTCGTTTTATGTATAGTCCTTAAAGCAACGTCTTCTCTGAACATCCTTTAATCTCCTCCATATGTTACTGTGAATGTAGATATTAACAAAAAAATGATTTCAGATTATCTATATAATGTGTTAGAAAAATGACAAGCAAATGTCTCAATTATGAGACAAGCATATTATAAATGAGTCTGTGTTGTCTGCTGTGTATGACATCACCTCTGGCTTGATATGCAAATTACACATTTCCTATTGAAAAGCAGTTCATTTGCATATCACGCCACAGGTGATGTCATAAGCTCCACAGAGTTTCAATCCTTTTTTATTCTATGCATTCACAGGAAAAACAATATTTAGGTGATACCGTCCCTTCAAACCCGGGTATTTCAGGAAATTGGCGTGATACAGAGATACAAATCACCAAGATTTGTACATAAGAACGTGTCCAGATTAATTCCCCGGGGGTCCGGCAAACACTGCCTTTCTTGACCATAGATGGGGGGGCCGGGGGGCGGTGGGGAGCTCTCTTTCCAGGAAAATTTATTTTTCAAATGGAAAAAAGTGAGACAATTTCCAACTTCAGATTCCGTTTGTTACTCCTTTAATTTCAGCACAAGACATGGTACTCATTTACATTTTTTTTTGTGGTCTGTTTTATATTTAATTTTATTTTGCTGCTTTGTTTAGTAACATTTTGTGCCTTGTGTAATCAAAGCCACGTGCGGTAATAAGGTGACTTCTCGACGCTAGCAGATACAATCTTCTGACTGCCCTCGTGGGATTATATATTATTTGGATTTATGAGCTGGCATGTCCGCTTGGTTATGTTTTTACTGATGATAGTAGGAGCAGCTGTACTGAGAAGTTGGCTCCCATGTATGTCCTGACTTACAGCTTTGCACGAGTCTCTTACCTGCAGCTTAACGGCTGTAATCTTATCCAATGCATCAAAAGCCAGATTGCTTTACTGATGGGATGTTTGGCTTTTCTAACAGCATGCCTGAAGACTTGCACTCACACTGCCCTCAGCCAGCTCTCTTGATACCACACAGGGTTCCTCTCTACAGGTGACATTTTTGGGATGGTCATTTAGACATGCGTGATATAACAAGAGCTTTGCTTCACTTTTAATAAACCTTTTAGATTTAGAATAGATATAATATATAATAAGATGCAGATACTTAATGGCATAAACCTATCCCAAGTGACTGACCCATTCATGGAACTTAATGCTCTTATTTGGTAGGAGACATGGGACAAACCATTACTTTCTGCACCGTCCCTGCGATGGGACAAACCATTACTGGCTGCACCGTCCCTGCAATGGGACAAACCATTACTGGCTGCACCGTCCCTGCGATGGGCCAAACCATTACTGGCTGCACCGTCCCTGCGATGGGACAAACCATTACTGGCTGCACCGTCCCTGCAATGGGACAAACCATTACTTTCTGCACCGTCCCTGCGATGGGACAAACCATTACTGGCTGCAACGTCCCTGCGATGGGACAAACCATTACTGGCTGCACCGTCCCTGCGATGGGACAAACCATTACTGGCTGCACCGTCCCTGCGATGGGACAAACCATTACTGGCTGCACCGTCCCTGCGATGGGACAAACCATTACTGGCTGCACCGTCCCTGCGATGGGACAAACCATTACTGGCTGCACCGTCCCTGCGATGGGACAAACCATTACTGGCTGCACCGTCCCTGCGATGGGACAAACCATTACTGGCTGCACCGTCCCTGCGATGGGACAAACCATTACTGGCTGCACCGTCCCTGCGAGTTTCTCCTGCTAGAAGAACAGAGTTGGTCCTGTATAATGCATTGTTATATAGTGACAGTGTGTAAAGATGTAACTCTGCATTATCCATGGCCAGCTGAGCTCTTCTATATATTCTTCTATACATTGTGCAGGGTCTGGTGAGTTTATCCTGCTAGAAGAACAGAGTTGGCCCTGTATAATGCATTGTTATAAAGTGACAGTGTGTAAAGATGTAACTCTGCATTATCCATGGCCAGCTGAGCTCTTCTCTATATTATTCTATATATTGTGCAGGGTCTGGTGAGTTTCTCCTGCTAGAAGAACAGAGTTGGTCCTGTATAATGCATTGTTATATAGTGACAGTGTGTAAAGATGTAACTCTGCATTATGCATGGTCAGCTGAGCTCTTCTATATATTCTTCTATACATTGTGCAGGGCCAAGTGAGTTTCTCCAGCTAGAAGAACAGAGTTGGTCCTGTATAATGCATTGTTATAAAGTGACAGTGTGTAAAGATGTAACTCTGCATTATCCATGGCCAGCTGAGCTCCTCTATATATTCCTCTATACATTGTGCAGGGCCTGGTGAGTTTCTCCTGCTAGAAGAACAGAGTTGGCCCTGTATAATGCATTGTTATATAGTGACAGTGTGTAAAGATGTAACTCTGCATTATCCATGGCCAGCTGAGCTCTTCTATATATTCCTCTATACATTGTGCAGGGCCTGGTGAGTTTCTCCTGCTAGAAGAACAGAGTTGGCCCTGTATAATGCATTGTTATATAGTGACAGTGTGTAAAGATGTAACTCTGCATTATTCATGGCCAGCTGAGCTCTTCTATATATTATTTATACATTGTGCAGGGTCTGGTGAGTTTCTCCTGCTAGAAGAACAGAGTTGGCCCTGTATAATGCATTGTTATATAGTGACAGTGTGTAAAGATGTAACTCTGCATTATCCATGGCCAGCTGAGCTCTTCTATATATTCTTCTATACATTGTGCAGGGCCAAGTGAGTTTCTCCAGCTAGAAGAACAGAGTTGGTCCTGTATAATGCATTGTTATAAAATGACAGGGTGTAAAGATGTAACTCTGCATTATCCATGGCCAGCTGAGCTCTTCTATATATTCTTCTATACATTGTGCAGGGCCTGGTGAGTTTCTCCTGGTAGAAGAACAGAGTTGGTCCTGTATAATGCATTGTTATAAAGTGACAGTGTGTAAAGCTGTAACTCTGCATTATCCATGGCTAGCTGAGCTCCTCTATATATTCCTCTATACATTGTGCAGGGCCTGGTGAGTTTCTCCTGCTAGAAGAACAGAGTTGGCCCTGTATAATGCATTGTTATAAAGTGACAGTGTGTAAAGATGTAACTCTGCATTATCCATGGCCAGCTGAGCTCTTCTATATATTCGTCTATACATTGTGCAGGGCCTGGCGAGTTTCTCCTGCTAGAAGAACAGAGTTGGCCCTGTATAATGCATTGTTATATAGTGACAGTGTGTAAAGATGTAACTCTGTATTATCCATGGCCAGCTGAGCTCTTCTATATATTCCTCTATACATTGTACAGGGTCTGGTGAGTTTCTCCTGCTAGAAGAACAGAGTTGGCCCTGTATAATGCATTGTTATATAGTGACAGTGTGTAAAGATGTAACTCTGCATTATCCATGGCCAGCTGAGCTCTTCTATATATTCTATACATTGTGCAGGGTCTGGTGAGTTTCTCCTGCTAGAAGAACAGAGTTGGCCCTGTATAATGCATTGTTATATAGTGACAGTGTGTAAAGATGTAACTCTGCATTATCCATGGCCAGCTGAGCTCTTCTATATATTATCTATACATTGTGCAGGGTCTGGTGAGTTTATCCTGCTAGAAGAACAGAGTTGGCCCTGTATAATGCATTGTTATAAAGTGACAGTGTGTAAAGATGTAACTCTGCATTATCCATGGCCAGCTGAGCTCTTCTATATATTCTTCTATACATTGTGCAGGGTCTGGTAAGTTTATCCTGCTAGAAGAACAGAGTTGGCCCTGTATAATGCATTGTTATTAAGTGACAGTATGTAAAGATGTAACTCTGCATTATCCATGGCCAGTAGACTGGTCTATACAGTGAGGTTGGTTGGGGTTGATTGTTTGGACAGTTTACATTGTATTATTTCCATTTTCGGGGAAGGGAGACTTTGGTTCAGATCATAAAACCGTCAGTTAAACTCAGTAAATTCTTTCAGAAGTCTTGGAAAATGAATAAACTGTCAGAAAGTGAATGGAGGGGGGGGGGGGGGGGGGCTGTGTTTAGCTGTGCTGCATTCTTGGCATGTTAGCCTTGCAGAGGGTCCTTTATACACAATGCCATAGATTTTATTGGGTTACTCATTTGCATAGTATTTTTGTTTGTTTACGCTCATTCCCAAATATGACTTTCTAACATCCAACCACCTCAGATATTTGTCTGTTTTGTTCCCCCTAAAAAAACTTTCCAGTGTTCCCATCTGTGTTCACAATTCCTGGTAATAAATATTCTCCCGAGGACTTAACATCCTGCAAAGAAAGTGTTTACACCCAGAAATCACTGTCTTCTGCTTTTTCTTCCTTTCGCTGCCCCTTCTCCATTTTCTTAGAAACATAGACATAGAAACATAGAATGTGTCGGCAGATAAGAACCATTCGGTCCATCTAGTCTGCCCAATTTTATTTTGAGTACTTTTATTAGTCCCCCGTTCCCGGTCTTATATCTAGGATAGCCTTGTGTCTATCCCACGCATGCTTAAAATCCTTGACTGTGTTTACCTCTACCACTTCTGCTGGCAGGCTATTCCATACATCCACTACCCTCTCAGTAAAGTAATATTTGCTGATATTACTTTTAAATCGTTGCCCCTCTAATTTAAGACTATGTCCTCTAGTTGTGGTAGTTTATCTTCTTTTAAATATACTATCTTCCTTTACTTCTAATGTTGTTTTAGAGCGTGCTTTGGTTGGTGTGTATCCCTGGCTATACAATGAATAATCGGGCATATCTCATCACATGGCAATTCTGGAGAAATTAAACATTAATTCTTCCCAAATCAGGATTAGACTTTCAGACGAGAATTTTCATTTATTCTGAGAGGAAATGTTTATTTTTGTAGAGTAATAAATGAGCAGGTTTGTGATATGTAACAGATTCTTCTCTTACTAGAGAACTGTAATTCTGTGTTATTAGTTCAATCACCCTGCATGTAACACAACACATGCATGCACACACAAACACACATATATACATACATGCACACACACACAAACACACATATATACATACATGCACACACACACAAACACACATATATACATACATGCACACACAAACACACATATATACATACAGGCACACACACACAAACACACATATATACATACAGGCACAAACACACATATATACATACAGGCACAAACACACATATATACATACATGCATACATACAGGCACAAACACACATATATACATACATGCACACACACACAAACACACATATATACAAACAGGCACACACACACATATATATACATACAGGCACAAATATACATACATGCACACACACACAAACACAAACACACATATATACATACAGGCACACACACACACACACACACACAAACACACAAATATACATACAGTCACACACACATACAGGCACAAACACACACACACACACACACACATACATGCACACACACACATGCATGCACAAACATACATGCACACACACATACATGCCCACACACATACATGCCCACACACATATATACAAACATGCACACACACAAATACATACATGCGCACACAAACACACATACATGCACACATGTGGCGTCAGTCTAAATAACTAATACATAATAATGCTGGTACTTTAAAACAAATGTGCATTAAATATGGTTCAGCCAACTCCTATTACTCCAAGCTTTACATACTGTCAATCCACATGTTATGAGTAGAAATCTCCCAGTCTCACATAGAATCCTTCACGTTTCATACAGATGTGGTAATATGTGCTTTATGTCACTCCCTTCTCTCCGAGCTGCTGTCCTGCTCTGTGAGTGGAAAGCCCACCAGTGTACGAGGACAGACGTCTGTCAGTATTCTTGTCGCGTCCAAGGCCCGGTCATTTCTGCTTTATCTCCATTACTTTGTTCTTCGAGCCATGGTGGATTCCTTTTCTGAAAGATATACATTTATCTGAGTCTTGGCATATAACCCTGAGTATCCAGCTCTAATAACCTTGTAACCCACAAGGCTAGACTGGTTCACTTGGAGACCCCCTCTTCTCTCGCTCGTTGTTTAACCCTGAAAATGCTGCTATCGCCTCAAACTGAAAACAGTCTGCACAGATGCGATCTCCCAGTGATTTGGGTTAATCTTAAATATAGTAATACTTTTAACCAATGTTTGAAATTATAATATCAGAATATTTACACAAGGTGATAATCATTCTACATGATTCCCCTTCCATCCTCTGCCCAGGCCCCTTCCATCCTCTGCCCAGGCCCCTTCCATCCTCTGCCCACACCCCTCCCATCCTCTGCCCACACCCCTCCCATCCTCTGCCCAGGCCCCTTCCATCCTCTGCCCACACCCCTCCCATCCTCTGCCCAGGCCCCTTCCATCCTCTGCCCAGGCCCCTTCCATCCTCTGCCCATACCCCTTCCATCCTCTGCCCAGGCCTCTTCCATCCTCTGCCCAGGCCCCTTCCATCCTCTGCCCAGACCCCTTCCATCCTCTGCCCAGACCCCTTCCATCCTCTGCCCAGGCCCCTCCCATCCTCTGCCCAGACCCCTTCCATCCTCTGCCCACACCCCTCCCATCCTCTGCCCAGACCCCTTCCATCCTCTGCCCAGGCCCCTTCCATCCTCTGCCCAGGCCCCTTCCATCCTCTGCCCACACCCCTCCCATCCTCTGCCCAGGCCCCTTCCATCCTCTGCCCACACCCCTCCCATCCTCTGCCCAGGCCCCTTCCATCCTCTGCCCACACCCCTCCCATCCTCTGCCCAGGCCCCTTCCATCCTCTGCCAAGACCCCTCCCATCCTCTGCCCACACCCCTCCCATCCTCTGCCCAGGCCCCTTCCATCCTCTGCCCACACCCCTCCCATCCTCTGCCCAGGCCCCTTCCATCCTCTGCCCAGGCCCCTTCCATCCTCTGCCCAGGTCCCTTCCATCCTCTGCCAAGACCCCTTCCATCCTCTGCCCAAACCCCTTCCATCCTCTGCCCAAACCCCTTCCATCCTCTGCCCAGGCCCCTTCCATCCTCTGCCCACACCCCTCCCATCCTCTGCCCAGGCCCCTTCCATCCTCTGCCCACACCCCTCCCATCCTCTGCCCAGGCCCCTCCCATCCTCTGCCCACACCCCTCCCATCCTCTGCCCAGGCCCCTTCCATCCTCTGCCCATACCCCTTCCATCCTCTGCCCAGGCCTCTTCCATCCTCTGCCCAGACCCCTTCCATCCTCTGCCCAGACCCCTTCCATCCTCTGCCCAGGCCCCTCCCATCCTCTGCCCACGCCCCTCCCATCCTCTACCCAGGCCCCTTCCATCCTCTGCCCATACCCCTTCCATCCTCTGCCCAGGCCTCTTCCATCCTCTGCCCAGACCCCTTCCATCCTCTGCCCAGACCCCTTCCATCCTCTGCCCAGGCCCCTCCCATCCTCTGCCCAGACCCCTCCCATCCTCTGCCCACACCCCTCCCATCCTCTACCCAGGCCCCTTCCATCCTCTGCCCATACCCCTTCCATCCTCTGCCCAGGCCTCTTCCATCCTCTGCCCAGACCCCTTCCATCCTCTGCCCAGACCCCTTCCATCCTCTGCCCAGGCCCCTCCCATCCTCTGCCCAGACCCCTCCCATCCTCTGCCCAGGCCCCTTCCATCCTCTGCCCAGGCCCCTCCCATCCTCTGCCCAGGCCCCTCCCATCCTCTGCCCAGACCCCTTCCATCCTCTGCACAGACCCCTTGACAGTGCTGCTCTTTTATTGTAGAAAATGCTGACTTTATCAGACCTTATTAATACCCCCCGAATGCCTTAAACGTCCCCAAGAGAAAGGGAATCTCATGTTGCCTGCTACTTCCCAGGACAGTGATAGATAGTCAGGGGCCAGGAGGAGTACGCTGTGAAGCCAGGGACAGGTACTATGAGTAGTCCTAAAGTCATGATAAGCCCGATTTAATGTGTTCTCTGAGGGCAGCCATGATGCTTCCCCCGTCGCCGGCAGTCTCACTGCTGAGGCCAATACGGCCCCTTGTTTGTACAAAACCATCCACAGGGCTGACCATAGCTGGCATGTGAGGAACTGGCAGACCCCCGATAGACCCTGATGGCGGAGCGCAGAGTTTGCACTCATTTTATAACCTTTGTTTCCTTGTCTCCTCCTTGGCCAAACAAATAGCCTCCGAGTTACAGCATCCCGTTCCCAGACTCCCCTTCACAGGACACTGGATTGGCATTAAATCAGAGAGGAATTAATAAAGGCCGTGTGTGCGGGGGCTTCCTGTCCTCTTATGAAACCAAAACGTACAAGTGCCAAACATCAGAGGGTACTTCTTCTCTGCTTTTGTTTGACGGATTGAAAGGGCAGGTTTTAGAAAACGTGGGTTTATTTAAAGATATCTGTGAATGCGGCTGGAAAAAAAGTATTACATTTGTGTACCAGCTGAGGTGATGACATCGGAGGTGATGTAGTGCCCCTTTACTTGGTGTGCTGGGATTTCAATCCTCCGCTGTTTGCACCAGTACCTGAATTTCAAGGCTTGTGTGCGATGTGAAGTTTGATTCATCTGGTGGTGTCTAACCTGTTTATTATACATTGTTTTCCCCATCCATGGCATCCTTAGAAAGCCCCTTCCAGTCTTTCTGGAACTTGATAGGATGAATGGGACTTTTACTAACCTTAGCAATAAACCAAATTCCTTCAATAACTGCCTCTCTGTGTGGGGAAGGAGCAGCTGTGTTATGTAACACTGACATCCTTCACATGTGCACTAACCATCCTAATGTCTTAACATGAGTTCAGTATTTACAGTGTAAATGTGCATAAATATCAGCCAAACCTGACCGGGTGTAAGAGCGTCCATACTGTTGGTACATGTGTTCATGCTGCTTTGCCACAGGCATCATTCAATGAGCCTGTGATGATAGAGGAAGCAGCCAGGTAAGCAACCCGATCCCAGATATTGAAAGCCTGCTTGGGAAATGTTCCCCCCCTCGTGACGTTGACCATTTAAAGCTAGACGCGGATCCTTTGGAAGGAGTTTGAGGTCATCTGGTACTTTCCTGCGAGAGGCTCGAGTGATCTCATCTTGTCACAGTGATGAGCAACAGACAGATCCCTTTCATCCCTTCGCCATGTTGGACCTTGGATGATGAACAAAGTGAAGTTAATGAGCACTGGATGCCGTGTACTATACAGACTGTACCAAAACATGATGAGGATCGGGCTAATATCTGTCTGAGGTCCATCACCATGTACTAATGACACCAGTGATATCAGAAATATATCTATCGGGCGGACATGTTGTTTAGAATCTTTGCTCTGTATAGCTCTATCGGGGCAGACATGTTGTTTACAATCTTTGCTCTGTATAGCTCGATCAGGGGCAGATATGTTGTTTAGAATCTTTGCTCTATATAGCTCTATCAGGGGTGGACATGTTGTTTAGAATCTTTGCTCTGTATAGTTCTATCAGGGGGCAGACATGTTGTTTAAAATCTTTGTTCTTTATTGCTCTATCAGGGGGTGGACATGTTGTTTAGAATCTTTGTTCTTTATTGCTCTATCAGGGGGCGGACATGTTGTTTGGAAACTTTGCTCTGTATAGCTCTATCAATGTGACCCAAGATGTCCGCCCCCTGATAGAGCTATATGGAGCAAAGAGGGCTAAATAAGGTATTTTATTTATAGGATAGGTGGCCCTTGCCCCATCCCAACCATTATTATCGATTAGCCTGAAAAATGGCTCCCAGAAACAACCCATCCCCGCTTTTCAGTGAAGGGCGTTCCAGGTGGGAGGAGCAGGAGGTCGAGTATGTTTAGTGAATAGTGTGAGGAGGTCGCAAGTTGACCTTCTATAACTCCACTTCCATTTTGTGAATAGACCTCTCTGCATCCTGACGCATTCACACAACTCATGTGGTTACTTCAGGGCTTGACAAATATATATAGACCTCCAGGAGCCAGGTTAGGGGCAGCTTCCATTGAAATCAAAAAATGGATGCATGGAACAGCCTTCCAACAGCACCGAATGGTTCTTATCTGCCGACACATTCTATGTTTGTCTCCCCGCGATGTGACTTTCTCTGCTGTACGGTCTGTGGAATTTGCAGAGAGAGTTGCAGATCTCTGGTTCCAATTTGGGTAAAGCATACGTTTTTAATCCAAGCCCAGGAGCTCTGTATTCTCCCCTGATAGAATAACTGGCGCTGTATTGACTAATATTAATGATGGATATGTTAAATGTGTTCAGGCAGAACCCCTCGTTTTGGAGAAGGGATTCACATGTTTGGAAACCATGTGTTTTAGAGGAAAATCCAGTCCGGGGAGTTTATCAAGTGAGAGGCTGAAAATGCGTCTGTATTACACAGCTACTGGATTAACCTCCAACAACCAAACCAGCAGAGGAAGGCTGTGATCACTGACCCATAGAGCTAACAATCTACTTGTGGACTTTGAGAATCACATAGTACTTCTCAAGGGAATGAGTGCTTATAGGGGACTCTGTGATAGGAGTGATGCCCTGATATTTGTAACGGGGGTAACATTAATATTGTAGGGAGCCTGGTGGGTGTAATAGAGCTGTTTACATCTGTTCCTCTTTGTTCATGGTATACATTGTTGTATATACATGTTCTGCTTCAATGTTACAGAGTAGTCTGATGGAGCCAAAACACCAAAAATGTAATCACTTTCGTATTATTTTAAACATTGTTATTGTAAATTTTCCAAATATAATATATAATAAAACATTAATAGAATTGCCAAATCCCAGGCATTTGTGAATTTCCTCATTAACTCTTACTGGAAGGTGAGTCTATGCATCTACTACTCTTTCTCTTTAATTGCGTGTTATCACAAACAGCCTTGGTTTTATGGGCAAACCTCTAAACCAGTCCTGAAATTAGAAATCCTTTTTTTGCAACACGATATTTCCCAACAGACGATTCAAATCATGCGTTGTATTGACAATTATCTACGTCTCTGTACCAAACAGCAATGACAGACTCGGAAATCTGTGTTCCTGATAACAGCATCTATGATTTTATTCTACACTGGAAAATTATATTGTTCATTAACTGTTTAGCCAACATTAAGGGTAACTCTGTGTATTATATATATATATATATATATATATATATATATCTGTCTGCAGAGATTACACCAGTTGGAGACAAGCCATCTACAGACTCTGTAATGAGACAATCCTTCAAGATACTGAATTATCTGCTTCTCTGGCCTGAGAGTTGTAGGGATCCTGATTTCTACAGGATCCATGCTAATTGAATGCCAGGCAGTGTACAGATCACAGTATTAATGGGAATAGTCTGACACTGTGACCTTATTACAGCTTAATGACACTGAGCCCCTGTCTATGCCGCATTATTAAATGTCACTTTCCGTCTCTTGTATTCAACCATCGTTTTTATACAGATCCTATTCGGTGTGTGCAAAGAATCTGCATGTTTCTGAGCAGATAAAATGTCTGGCATTCCCCAAATCAAGGCAATGTTTGAGTCTATTTTGCAGTTTTATTCATTAACTTTTTGTAGATGAGTAAAAGTTTGAAAATTGTTTTTATTTTCCCCACCGTATGTATTTTTCTATGATAAATTATATAATATGATCAAAATAATGGTATCTAAAGAAAAGCCTTCTTATCCTGAACAAAAAACAAATCTATAATGTGTGTGGGTACAGTAAATGAGAAATCACAGCTAAACACAAACACTGCAGAAATGTTAAAACAGCAATTATCCAGCACGATCATTTTTTTTTTACCCAAAATGTCCTGTCATGAGGGGGTTAATCTGTTTCCCCCCCCCCCCCCCCTTTTTCTATTGTTTTTACGCTCTACAGTCACACAGTAAATACAGCTTAGATGCCAGGGTCCTTTCAAGATGGCTGTAATGGGATATTTGCATTAAATGCGTGGGTTTGATCCACATGAGATACAGGACTCTGGACTTGTGCATTTCTTTGGGACACCCCCGCGAATGTTTGCAATAATACTGGATCTGCTCCTGCACAGGCTTTGCTGCTCTGTTCCAATAATACTCTGGCTAGCGGAGTCGACAGAAATCCTAAACTCACACTGCTGCAAGGGAGTCTGGGTAGTGATATGCAAATAAGGGTGGCAATGATGTGTTCTGTATTGCTCTCCTGGTATAATACCGTTGCACTTGTTCCTTCTGTTGTCATATATCTGAGAGGACATTGCTTCCGATGATCTGCACACAGGCCCTTTGTCAGGATGGCACCTGTGCGCAGGCCAGACGGGTATTGCCTGAGGTCAGATTACCTGATAATCTTTTCTGTACATTTAGTTTGCAGACAGAGTGTCCTTGTATTTCAGTTTTATAGGGGTGTGTACCAACATAGGAATTTACTGATTCATTGATGTTATGATTGTGCAACTGCCTATTATATAATATAGGGGAACGTGCTAGGGTCATGAAGACACAGCAATGAAGAGGTTTGTTGGGGGTTAGGGCTAAAAGCTTCAATTTGTAGGACTTGAGGAATTACAGGGCTCCTAAATGGGGGGCAGTAACCCCTCTGCCAGATAAAATCAACATTTCAGTTAGACAGAAGCCCACTTCTGTCTGTCTGCAAGGGCTTCTTATTGGAGCTCTGCAGGGCTCCTGAAATCCCTGCTGCTGGCTCCTTACTTTTTGGATTTTGTTTAAGTTCCCTTTGCCTGGCTCTGAAAAATAACAAGGCTGGCTCCGGAATTGCTATGTCCGGCTGCTGTAAGGAGCTATGTGTAAAAGACGTCTCAGCAGAGGCGGAGTAGGAGCCAGGAAATTATAATTAATATTTATATCAACCAAGATTTGACTGTTTTAGCAATCATGCGATGAGCTGATCTTTCTCGCCTCCACATTACTGGAGCAATTCTGGGGTAAAGTTCTAAAAGTGACGTAATCGGCAGGAACATTCCATTGGTTTCCTTGGTGACTGGAGAACATTCCATTGGTTTCCTTGGTGACTGGAGAACATTCCATTGGTTTCCTTGGTGTCTGGAGAACATTCCATTGGTTTCCTTGGTGACTGGAGAACATTCCATTGGTTTTCTTGGTGACTGGAGAACATTCCATTGGTTTCCATAGTGACTGGAGAACATTCCATTGGTTTCCTTGGTGACTGGAGAACATTCCATTGGTTTCCTTGGTGACTGGAGAACATTCCATTGGTTTGCTTGGTGACTGGAGAACATTCCATTGGTTTCCTTGGTGACTGGAGAACATTCCATTGGTTTCCTTGGTGACTGGAGAACATTCCATTGGTTTCCTTGGTGACTGGAGAACATTCCATTGGTTTTCTTGGTGACTGGAGAACATTCCATTGGTTTCCATAGTGACTGGAGAACATTCCATTGGTTTCCATGGTGACTGCAGAACATTCCATTGGTTTCTTTGGTGACTGCAGAACATTCCATTGGTTTCCTTGGTGACTGCCGAACATTCCATTGGTTTCCTTGGTGACTGGAGAACATTCCATTTGTTTCCATGGTGACTGGAAAACATTCCATTGGTTTCCATGGTGACTGCAGAACATTCCATTTGTTTCTTTGGTGACTGCAAAACATTCCATTGGTATCCATGGTGACTGCAGAATATTCCATTGGTTTCCTTGGTGATTGCGGAATATTCCATTGGTTTTCCATGGTGATTGCGGAACATTCCACTGGTTTCCATGGTGATTGCGGAACATTCCATGGTGACTGTTTTCAGCATTTTTCAAGCCTTGCTCCAGTGTTGATCCTTGTATATAACCCCTATTGTTCTTCTGTCTGGATTTCGTTTGACATACATATTAGTTTGCCATCCAAAATGTTCGCCCGGCATAGAGTGTGATGCGATTAATGGCTTTATTCCTGTGTCAATGCCATGTGTCGCTCTTGATTTCTTTAATAACTCACCGTTTCACACCACTGCAGATTTGGAATCGGATACAGAACGCATTGTGTTAGGTGCGCTGCCGTTACTAGCACAGAGCAGAGGTCTGCACTAATTGTTACTGAGCTTTTACAAAACGGGTCTATTTTAGGATTACATTTCTTTTCTCACTTTTTTTTGGCTCCACCAGTTTTACAATCGGAGGTCCGCAAACCATACGGCACATTGTTCCCTCGCTCTCCATTCATGCCTGGCCAGCGAAATGAATTGTAAAGGATAAAGAGGGATAATCGCTAGTCCCGTCAGATCAGTTCACCTGTGCTCAGGCAGATGCTTCCCTAATACTTGCCAATTGCAGCCAGTCTACATAGAATGACAGGGAAATGATGTATATAATATGTAAATAAGGTCCCCAGAAATGGGTGGGCAACTATTGGCAAACAACTAAGTTCTGTTTGATTGAAAGATTGTATAAAGCAATACAGATAGCATTTTTATCTCTGTATAGCTCTATCAGGGGGTGGACATGTTATTTAGAATCATTGCTCTGTATAGCTCTATCAGGCGGCAGACATGTTGTTTAGAATCTTTACTCTGTATAGCTCTATCAGGGGGCGGACATGTTATTTAGAATCTTTGCTCTGTATAGCTCTATCGGGGGGCGGACATGTTATTTAGAATCTTTGCTCTGTATAGCTCTATCAGGGGGCAGACATGTTGTTTAGAATCTTTGCTCTGTATAGCTCTATCAGGGGGCAGACATGTTGTTTAGAATCTTTGCTCTGTATAGCTCTATCAGGTGGCAGACATGTTGGTTACAATATTTGCTCTGTATAGCTCTATCAGGGGGCGGACATGTTTACACTTTTTTGACATACAGCTGTACACTTTTTGTGAAATAATGAGATTCAGATCAGGTTTGGGAATGCAAACTGTACATTTAATGAAGGGAGTAAATATCATCCAATATTCCAGGTGACTAGGGCTGAGATTGTGGCGTTTTGTATTATGTGGTCATGAAGGGAAGTCTGGATTCACCTGAGCTCATAGTAAAAGTTTAATTAGCGAGCAGCAGGGGTGAGTGTTTGGCGACCTGCTCCCGATGTCCACGCAGGCTTTGTCTGTCACTAGAGTAATGTCTACATTCAGGATTATTTCATTTCCATGGAAACCTGTCTATTCAGGGGTCTTTACTGGAATTAACATCTCCATCTATGAACTAGCTGGAGGTTATTGTAAGGACGACAAATAGAATGACTCACATTGTCATTAATAAAAAGAAAGCTGTATTAATTCAAGCACTCAACGAATTCAGACCCAAACCTCATGAATACAATAAGATACATTTATGGCAGACCAGAGGTGGCTTTTTCAATCAGTCTCTTACTCCCCATTCAGTTTGCTTTACATATTGAAGGTATGTGATGCTCTATGCCAAATGTATTAATAAGCTATTCATATCCCTAGTAACATCGCCTCCGTCAGGTGAGACTCTCCCCTAATTTCTAGACCTTCTGGGAAATGTATCAAGAGCATCATTAATTCCCAACTCACCTTGTCCAAATCTACTACTAGAGCAATCTCATCTAGGTATCGATTTTCCCCAACATATATATATATATATAAATGTATAGGTATAGATCTATCAGGGGGCAGGCATGTTGTTTAGAATCTTTGCTCTGTATAGCTCTATCAGGGGGCAGGCATGTTGTTTAGAATCTTTGCTCTGTATAGCTCTATCAGGGGGCAGGCATGTTGTTTAGAATCTTTGCTCTGTATAGCTCTATCAGGGGCGGACATGTTGTTTAGAATCTTTGCTCTGTATAGCTCTATCAGGGGGCAGGCATGTTGTTTAGAATCTTTGCTCTGTATAGCTCTATCAGGGGGCGGACATGCTGTTTAGAATCTTTGCTCTGTCCTTTGTGGCCATGAATTAAATGGAGCAGTAACTTTTTGGGTTAGACTGGGGCATAAGGTGGTGGTTTTGATATGTTTATCGGGATAATTTTGTGAAGAGAGGCAGGATTTATAGGAGAGGTTGCACTTTGCCAGCTATTCCACCCCAAGCCAGCTGCTTCTTGTAAGGACTCTCGACAGACAGCGCAGGAAGGATGCTCCGAAAAGAGCGTGTGAGATGCAGGACAGAGAATCCTTGAAATATAGCCCTGTCAGGAAACCCAAACACAATTCATCTGAGTGCAGGAACATCCCAAATGGAAAATGCAGCGCTGGCAGGATCCCTAGAGGAACACGTTGGCACCCGTTCTGCATGCCTTCATTTCTAAAATTCCAGGTGATGAGCTTCATTCCGCACTCTCCTGACTGGCGATGGAGAATCTCTCTTCAGTCCAGAAATCAGAAACACAATGGAGTCAATTCAATGGCCCCCATTACTGCCTTTTATTGCTGTCAGCCAAGCGCCCCACCTAATAAGAGATTAAACTACAAAGTGAGAGCCCGCCTTGATTAATTGCATTATCTACTCTGCAATGTAGACTGATGATCAGACTTTACTGAATATTATATTTTACTTTCCTGTACCTGCCACCTGAAATGCTAACCACTGGGCTTCTACTGGAAGACTATTCCATGCATCCACTACCCTCTCAGTAATGTAATACTTTCATTAGTCCCTGGCCTTATCTTATATCTAGGATAGCCTTATACCTATCCCATGCATGCTTAAACTCCTTCACTGTATTAACCTCTACCACTTCTACTGGAAGACTATTCCATACATCCACTACCCTCTCAGTAATGTAATACTTTCATTAGTCCCTAGCCTTATCTTATATCTAGGATAGCCTTATACCTATCCCACGCATGCTTAAACTCCTTCACTGTATTAACCTCTACCACTTCTACTGGAAGACTATTCCATACATCCACTACCCTCTCAGTAATGTAATACTTTCATTAGTCCCTGACCTTATCTTATATCTAGGATAGCCTTATACCTATCCCATGCATGCTTAAACTCCATCACTGTATTAACCTCTACCACTTCTACTGGAAGACTATTCCATACATCCACTACCCTCTCAGTAATGTAATACTTTCATTAGTCCCTGGCCTTATCTTATATCTAGGATAGCCTTATACCTATCCCACGCATGCTTACACTCCTTCACTGTATTAACCTCTACCACTTCTACTGGAAGACTATTCCATACATCCACTACCCTCTCAGTAATGTAATACTTTCATTAGTCCCTGGCCTTATCTTATATCTAGGATAGCCTTATACCTATCCCATGCATGCTTAAACTCCTTCACTGTATTACCCTCTACCACTTCTACTGGAAGACTATTCCATGCATCCACTACCCTCTCAGTAAAGTAATACTTTCATTAGTCCCTGGCCTTATCTTATATCTAGGATAGCCTTATACCTATCCCATGCATGCTTAAACTCCTTCACTGTATTAACCTCTACCACTTCTACTGGAAGACTATTCCATACATCCACTACCCTCTCAGTAATGTAATACTTTCATTAGTCCCTGACCTTATCTTATATCTAGGATAGCCTTATACCTATCCCACGCATGCTTAAACTCCTTCACTGTATTAACCTCTACCACTTCTACTGGAAGACTATTCCATACATCCACTACCCTCTCAGTAATGTAATACTTTCATTAGTCCCTGACCTTATCTTATATCTAGGATAGCCTTATACCTATCCCACGCATGCTTAAACTCCTTCACTGTATTAACCTCTACCACTTCTACTGGAAGACTATTCCATGCATCCACTACCCTCTCAGTAATGTAATACTTTAATTAGTCCCTGGCCTTATCTTATATCTAGGATAGCCTTATACCTATCCCATGCATGCTTAAACTCCTTCACTGTATTAACCTCTACCACTTCTACTGGAAGACTATTCCATACACCCACTACCCTCTCAGTAATGTAATACTTTCATTAGTCCCTGGCCTTATATTATATCTAGGATAGCCTTATACCTATCCCATGCATGCTTAAACTCCTTCACTGTATTAACCTCTACCACTTCTACTGGAAGACTATTCCATGCATCCACTACCCTCTCAGTAAAGTAATACTTTCATTAGTCCCTGGCCTTATCTTATATCTAGGATAGCCTTATACCTATCCCATGCATGCTTAAACTCCTTCACTGTATTAACCTCTACCACTTCTACTGGAAGGCTTTTCCATGCATCCACTACCCTCTCAGTAAAGTAATACTTTCTGCTTATCAATACTCTCTCCTCCTTTACTGTGTTTACTCCCTTTATTCATGTAAATGTTTATATAGACTGAGAGGGTCAGATAAAGATGGCTGCCCCCAGTAGTGCAGTTATCCTGACCTCTCACACGGCCAGTGCATGTATGAGAAGTCATCGGTCGCTAATATTTAAAGGGAAGTTTTAATTTGTATACCAAGTTTGCAGATAATTGTCCGTTTTCTATCTTTACAATGATAAAGCCGGATGGAATATGATTAAACAGTTTGTTTGAAATGCTTGGCAGGGAGATTGGAGTCAGTCCTGCGCCGATATATACAGGGTAACAGCTCCAAATATTAAAGGTCATCTTATCCCTCTACTATGGGAAGACAGAGCTGTCTGTCATTTTATCATTTTCATTTATTATAGACAGAAAGGTTATTACACATGATGTATAGAATACAAGGGGCGTGGCCAGTATAACGATAGATATACCATAAAAAGAAAACCATACGTTCTACACAGAAATAGCATATAGTTTGTATAACATACAATAATGTGTGCATATGTATTTATATCCTTATCAGGGTAATGGAAATCTCACAGACCACTGATTAGGTTTAATATATATATATATATATAATCTATTCTATCCTAAAACAATGACACATATGCATATGTAAAGTCCATTAGTATATCAATAGTCACTGTATTTACTGTATCTGCAGTGTACTCTAGGGAAGGTGTAAGGGAATCCCTCAAATACTGATTTAAAATATAATACATTAATTGGGGCTAAAAAAAACATCTTAACAATGTATAAATAAATATAACTTAATCACCACATTTATTTACTGTCAAGATCTCAGCCGAGATGATATAAGAGTAAAAGGTAAATATTGATACTATCGCTCTCATTATGTGACGTTACTCTCCTTTCTCCTCCTAGTTTCCAGATTCTGGATTATTTGCCTCTTATTTCCAATTTGGGGAAATTATGTATTTATTTCAAATGATTCCTTTTATTTCTCTGGAATATAATATCGGGAGAAGGCGACTGAATTAAATATGTTTTCACTGAATTATGTTTATTTCTCCAGAATCAGAGAAATGTGATTTAATTTATGACACGGGTGCGATTTTAAGCTCTGTACATTTATTTTTATAATGTTTTATAGTTTGCATATAGTACGCTGAACCTGAAAGGGATAAATTACAGCTGAACACACAAAAAGGAACGAGCCAACGGCATTGAATAAGCAGCCAAAAGGCACCACTGTTAATATACATTAAGTACCATTTACACTACAAGCAAATAGAAACCACTGTCTCATTGAGTTTGATGCCTTAGCCCACAAGGTCACCATCATTACATAGTAGGGGTCAGAAGCTGGATCTGTTCTTATAATGCTTTTTCTGTCACCTTGGCCATTTCAGTTCCAGTTCAGACATTTTACGGGACTTGGATGAAGCAGAAGAGCACGAAGAATCAAACCCTTGTCTGTAAGTACATCAATGTCCAGCTACAAAGCTCCATCCCTGCTCCATCCCCAACTACAAAGCACAGTCCCTGCTCCATCCCCAACTACAAAGCCCAGTCCCTGCTCCATCCTCAACTACAAAGCCCAGTCCCTGCTCCATCCCCAACTACAAAGCCCAGTCCCTGCTCCATCACCAACTACAAAGCCCAGTCCCTGCTCCATCACCACCTACAAAGTCCAGTCCCTGCTCCATCCCCAGCTACAAAGCCCAGTCCCTGCTCCATCACCACCTACAAAGCCCAGTCCCTGCTCCATCCCCAACTACAAAGCCCAGTCCCTGCTCCATCCTCAACTACAAAGCCCAGTCCCTGCTCCATCCCCAACTACAAAGCCCAGTCCCTGCTCCATCCCCAACTACAAAGCCCAGTCCCTGCTCCATCCCCAACTACAAAGCCCAGTCCCTGCTCCATCACCACCTACAAAGTCCAGTCCCTGCTCCATCCCCAGCTACAATACTCCATCCCTGCTCCATCCCCAACTACAAAGCCCAGTCCCTGCTCCATCCCCAACTACAAAGCCCAGTCCCTGCTCCATCCCCAACTACAAAGTCCAGTCCCTGCTCCATCACCAACTACAAACAAAGCCCAGTCCATGCTCCATCCCCAACTACAAAGCCCAGTCCCTGCTCCATCACCACCTACAAAGTCCAGTCCCTGCTCCATCCCCAGCTACAATACTCCATCCCTGCTCCATCCCCAACTACAAAGCCCAGTCCCTGCTCCATCCCCAACTACAAAGCCCAGTCCCTGCTCCATCACCAATTACAAAGCCCAGTCCCTTCTCCATCACCAACTACAAAGCCCAGTCCCTGCTCCATCCCCAACTACAAAGCACAGTCCCTGCTCCATCCCCAACTACAAAGTCCAGTCCCTGCTCCATCACCAACTACAAAGCCCAGTCCCTGCTCCATCCCCAACTACAAAGCCCAGTCCCTGCTCCATCCCCAACTACAAAGCCCAGTCCCTGCTCCATCCCCAACTACAAAGCCCAGTCCCTGCTCCATCACCACCTACAAAGCCCAGTCCCTGCTCCATCACCAACTACAAAGCCCAGTCCCTGCTCCATCACCACCTACAAAGCCCAGTCCTGCATCTTGCCCCAGGCAGCCAATGGCCGAGCCAGGATAAGATTTATCGTTTCTCTACAGTACCCGATGCCACAACATTTCAGTTGTCTGTGTGTTTTTGATTCCGATCTCCCTGTGTATTAGACCTGGGCTAAGGTCCCCCCCCCCCCCCCCTGTACTCCTTCCATGACGCACACAGAGATGTGAAGAGGTGAGAGCCTTGTATCTAGTCACGGTATGATCATCCCTCACGTGTATCTTATTTGTAGCTCCTGAAATGTACAGAGCACAAAGAGCACCTCACGCAAAAATATCAACCCCCCGAATCCATCGTCAGGAGATCTAAACAGAGCCGAGCTGTGCTTTATCTCCTGTCACGGGGCCGGCTTACAAATGCCAAGCACTGGGAGAAAGCTAGCACGTGAATAAAGACACAGCATAGGTTGTGGACATTAAAGGGGCTCTGTAATATAAACACTGATTAACTAGTGAATGTACAGAATGAAAAATGATCCATACATTGTGCTGGCAAATCTGTGGGGTCTCCTGCGTGTGACATCACCTTGTGGCTTAATACAGTCACAGTATAAGCAGTGTTTGGGTGATACAGTCACAGTATAAGCAGTGTTTGGGTGATACAGTCACAGTATAAGCAGTGTTTAGGTGATACAGTCACAGTATAAGCAGTGTTTGGGTGATACAGTCACAGTATTAGCAGTGTTTAGGTGATACAGTCACAGTATAAGCGGTGTTTAGATGATACAGTCACAGTATTAGCAGTGTTTGGGTGATACAGTCACAGTATAAGCAGTGTTTAGGTGATACAGTCACAGTATAAGCAGTGTTTGGGTGATACAGTCACAGTATTAGCAGTGTTTAGGTGATACAGTCACAGTATAAGCGGTGTTTAGATGATACAGTCACAGTATAAGCAGTGTTTGGGTGACACAGTCACAGTATAAGCAGTGTTTAGGTGATACAGTCACAGTATAAGCAGTGTTTGGGTGATACAGTCACAGTATTAGCAGTGTTTAGGTGATACAGTCACAGTATAAGCGGTGTTTAGATGATACAGTCACAGTATTAGCAGTGTTTAGGTGATACAGTCACAGTATAAGCAGTGTTTGGGTGATACAGTCACAGTATAAGCAGTGTTTGGGCGATACAGTCACAGTATAAGCAGTGTTTGGGTGATACAGTCACAGTATAAGCAGTGTTTAGGTGATACAGTCACAGTATAAGCAGTGTTTGGGTGATACAGTCACAGTATAAGCAGTGTTTTTGTGATAGTCACAGTATAAGCAGTGTTTAGGTGACAGTCACAGTATAAGCAGTGTTTAGGTGACAGTCACAGTATAAGCAGTGTTTAGGTGATACAGTCACAGTATAAGCAGTGTTTGGGTGATAGTCACAGTATAAGCAGTGTTTGGGTGATACAGTCACAGTATAAGCGGTGTTTAGATGATACAGTCACAGTATTAGCAGTGTTTAGGTGATACAGTCACAGTATAAGCAGTGTTTGGGTGATACAGTCACAGTATAAGCAGTGTTTGGGTGATACAGTCACAGTATAAGCAGTGTTTGGGTGATACAGTCACAGTATAAGCAGTGTTTTGGTGATACAGTCACAGTATAAGCAGTGTTTAGGTGATACAGTCACAGTATGAGAAGTGTTTAGGTGATACAGTCACAGTAGAAGCAGTGTTTGGGTGATACAGTCACAGTATAAGCCGTGTTTAGGTGATACAGTCACAGTATAAGCAGTGTTTAGGTGATACAGTCACAGTATAAGCAGTGTTTAGGTGATACAGTCACAGTATAAGCAGTGTTTGGGTGATACAGTCACAGTATAAGCAGTGTTTGGGTGATACAGTCACAGTATAAGCAGTGTTTAGGTGACACAGTCACAGTATATGCAGTGTTTAGGGGATACAGTCACAGTATAAGCAGTGTACAGATGACGTCACCTTTCCTTGCTCTAATGCGCACTATCTGTGTAAATGCACGGTCTGCATTATAAGAACCTTGAATGAAAGGAACAAATATAGAATATAATGGAGGTGAGGAACGCTTTTCTCTCTGTTACTCGCTCCCTGTATACAGAGATGTCTGCTGGAGGATCAGATCAGAGCAGCTCTCCTGTATGGACAGCGCATGGCATCGCAAGATGCAGTAATCACGACACATGCTGCCCATTCCTCTTCTGATTTAAACAGAAACCAAACTCGGAGGAAATGTTACTGATCTTCCACGTTACACCAGACCAGAGCGTGTCCTCATCTCAGACACAGAGACCAGCAAACTGCAACAGCTGAGGATCATGGGCGACACAGAGCCAAAAAACTAACATATACAACCTTATAACAAAGTATTTGGCCAAGAAGGAGACAGTGAGATAGACTCTATCTTTCATTATAGCCCCTACAGCTTTCTTAATGGTGGTCATTTTATTGACCTTCCAAGGATGAAAGCCTGAGCTGACCCTGCCCAGGAATCAAAGTTGGAACCTGGAGCAGATGGTAAAGCTGGTGCATTCGTCATCTCACTTACATTCATGATGGACCATTCCTGGCCTAACCGTCTCTCTCCACATGCAGGGGTGTCACATGTTATTATCATAGCCATTTGCTTAGATTTGGCTTCTTCAAGATGCTCCTTAATGAATAAATAAATAAAGGCCTTTGACATGCTTCATGTAAAAGAGAGGATTGAGGATGAATCCATCTCTCCGCTGCTAGGAGACATGGTTTGTGACTTGGCCGGTGTGGGGATTTGCTTCATGACTTTCAGTTTAATTCTCTGGTTAAACATTGTGTTTGCTCTTTGTCTGTTGCTCAGCAGTCTGCGTTCTTTGTCATTTCCCCTTCATATCGTCACCTATTTGCTTCCAGAAGGACAGACAGGAAATAATTCTGTTAAATGCAAAACAACACGTTCAAAAACCGCAGTGTGAATCTGTGTCTCCAGCCTGATCTCTGCATATACTGCGACTCTGCCAACCTGGTCACTGCTTATACTGCGACTCTGCCAACCTGGTCACTGCTTATACTGCCACTCTGCCAACCTGGTCACTGCTTATACTGCGACTCTGCCAACCTGGTCACTGCTTATACTGCGACTCTGCCAACCTGGTCACTGCTTATACTGCGACTCTGCCAACCTGGTCACTGCTTATACGGCGACTCTGCCAACCTGGTCACTGCTTATACGGCGACTCTGCCAACCTGGTCACTGCTTATACTGCGACTCTGCCAACCTGGTCACTGCTTATACTGTGACTCTGCCAACCTGGTCACTGCTTATACTGCGACTCTGCCAACCTGGTCACTGCTTATACTGCGACTCTGCCAACCTAGTCACTGCTTATACGGCGGCTCTGCCAACCTGGTCACTGCTTATACTGCGACTCTGCCAACCTGGTCACTGCTTATACTGCGACTCTGCCAACCTGGTCACTGCTTATACGGCGACTCTGCCTACCTGGTCACTGCTTATACGGCGACTCTGCCAACCTGGTCACTGCTTATACTGCGACTCTGCCAACCTGGTCACTGCTTATACGGCGACTCTGCCAACCTGGCCACTGCTTATACTGTGACTCTGCCAACCTGGTCACTACTTATACTGCGACTCTGCCAACCTGGTCACTGCTTATACTGCGACTGCCGTTATAGTGCAGTTCTTACAACCTGATCACTGCTTGTACTGTGATTATAAACAACATGTCTGCCCCTGATAGAGCTATACAGAGCAAAGATTCTAAACAACATGTCCACCCGCTGATAGAGCTATACAGAGAAAAGATTCTAAACAACATGTCCCCCCTCTGCTAGAGCTATACAGAGCAAAGATTCTAAACAACATGTCTGCCCCCGATAGAGCTATACAGAGCAAAGATTCTAAACAACATCTCCACCCTCTGATAGAGCTATACAGAGCAAAGATTCTAAACAACAATCTCCACCCCCTGATAGAGCTACACAGAGCAAAGATTCTAAGCAACATATCCGCCCCTGATAGAGCTATACAGAGCAAAGATTCTAAACAACATGTCCACCCGCTGATAGAGCTATACAGAGCAAAGATTCTAAGCAACATGTCTGCCCCCTGATAGAGCTATACAGAGCAAAGATTCTAAACAACATGTCTGCCCCCCTGATAGAGTTATACAGAGCAAAGAGGGCTCAATAAGGTATTTTACTGGTATTCTTTCATTAAAGAATTTCTATTTAAAATGTCTACAGGTGATGCAATCTTTTAATGAATGTTTGCCAATAGTTGCATTTTTCCCCACACAGTAGCCCTGTCTCTACATCTACAAACCCTGTACTTTCTAAGATGGTTTTACGTCTGTAATAAGTTTTGATTAAATCCAAGTTACTTATGTCAGGATCTGCATATCGTTCCCTGGATTCCAGGTGATTATGCTAAGTCAGCGTTAATTCAGACAATGGCATCTGAAAGGCTTCTATTTATTCTGCAACGCGTATAAAAATAGTCCAAAACCAAACGTGCGCTTCCCAGTCACTGCACATGCAGAGACCGCAATGTGCCACAATCTTATCCACCGATATCTGACATGTGGGATGAGTTTAACCTCATGGCTGAAAACGAAGCCTTGGAAGGAAAATGTGGCGCTTTATCTTACTCCCCTCTGAGAACAATAAATTACATTTATTTCGTGGTCTGATTAGTGGCTGCCAGGACCCTGACGGTGCCTGCTAAAAATGAACTTAGGATCAAAAGAATCGTGATTCTGGCCCAGAAGGAGCCGGTGTATTTAGCTGTAAAAATTGAACGTTTTCTGACTTTTATTGTAAGAAAAACTCCCACATTCGTGCAGTGGCATGCTCACATATACAATTCCTGGCCCATAAATACTTTATAGTCAACATTTTTTGTTTATTTTCTTCATTTATCTTCCGAAGCATTTGTTTTTTTCTTCCCATAAATAGCAAATATCTATTTGAAGTCGGAGAGAAATGGCTGCGTTTGGCGCAAGTCTCCGATGGCGTTATTGGGCTTTTTGATCCACAACAAGGAATTGGGCATTGGATAGGAGTCCGACCTGTGACTGTATTCTCATTAAATGGGGAAGATGCCAGGTTTCGATTTTGTAAACATCTAATTACCAGACTCTGAACCCATTAGCTATATCTGCTCTGCGATTGCTGTGTTTACAAACTGAGATCCAAGAAGATGCAGAATGCGTCTGATCAGTTTTTCTTCAGCAATTACTGTCGCCTCCAAAAACTGCAAAAATCTTGTGCTGGGTCTAGTGTAATTGGGGCCTGTTTGGAACCAGTGAGAGATGGAGATAAACTTACTGGGGGTTATATTTAAAGATGTTTCCATGGGAAATATAATGGCATTGCGTTGTAATTAAGGTCTATCTAGCCCTATTCATAAACTCATTTCCACGCTGTGAAAAAAAAGTGGTCGGATTAATGTTTAAGATTTCTGAGGGAGCCATATTCGCCCTCCCTGCGAGAGATGAGAGATGAGGCGAGGCATGCTGAAATTCTTAGGATTGAGATGAGCTGAGCCTGAAAAATCCTTCCCCATTATATATATATATCCCCCTTCCTTTCAATACTGGGTCTTTGGGGCTCTTACAGCAGTCCCCAGGGACAGGGAAAGTAGCCCTTCCCCCTCTTATAATAAAAATGGTGCCAGGAGCTGTATAACAGTGGATGGCTAGGGCAGCTGACACATCTACCTATAATTAAATGGTGCTGTAGCTACAGATGCCCCTGGCACCACATTATTAGTATGGGGGTCCAGGGCAAGTTACCCTTTGACCTTTTCACTTGACTTTTGTGTCTCCAGTCCTCCAGTTCACCAAGCTGTTTGGGAGCAGATGTGACAGTGGCAAGCTGTTTGTGGACATATTGGCACACTGGCAAGTTGTTAGAGGACAAAGATGGAACTAGCAAGTGTTTTAGGGGCCGCATGGTATGGTTTTTACATTTAAAATTGTGGGTGGTGGGTGCCAAACATAGGATCCTCCCCGAGTGCCAAATCCTCTTGGTTCTCCCCATGTTGGTGACGCATGGCTTACTCACACTCTCATCACTCTCGATAGAATGTAACAGAAGCCGAGTGGTAATGAGAGCGGGGGGCGGGAGAGCGATGCCCATCTCTAATGTCTTCATTTTCTCAGCTTTAGTCTAAAAGCCAAACCAAATGTTCCAGGACCCAAGATGCTGGAAAATATCCCTGGAAAAAGAATACATTTGGACGGGAATATTGCAGAAAATAGGAAACAGTTGTCGCAGTTATTCTGCCCATTTCATGTGGTCCTAGAAGTCGTCTACATGTTTATTATTCAGTGGAGCTTTCTGCTTTTCCTTATATGGACTGGTCTTTACCACCTCTGCTGGCAGTCTGCTCAGGGTATCCACCATCTCTCTAAATTACTGTTTTTGTTCATTAACCTCTTCATCATCTTCCCACCACTACAGAATTCAGAGGCATCTTGTTTTAAAGCCCAGTGTATCCCATCCTTCCTTCTCTCATCCTTCATTCTTTCCTGATATCAAACTGAAATACTCCGGCTCGGACTGGAAGGCATTTTAATGGAAGGTGTTTGTAATAACATCACAGTTTGACATTCTGGCGCAGGCGATGGATCAAAAAAGTAGCAAAATTGCATCTGTTTTAGATCAAATTTGATTGTACAATTCTGGAATATTGAGGAGAATAAGTCACATATTGTCCTCTTTTTTTTTTATGTATAAAAAGCCATTGTGACCGGTTTCTACAGACAGGACAGGCACAAGAGCTAAAACCTGACTGGAAGGAATCGCGATTAGACAGAAATCTTCCCCATTATTTATACTGACTCCCCTTGTGCCGCGTGTTTGTGACATTTGCAGCAGGTCTCTGATAAAGAGAGGTCAATAGCCGGCAGTCAGTGGGGAGTTACATTGCAGGCTCGGGGGGCATTGATTTCCCACACGCAGACAGCAAACGCTTAACAATGGCTTACACGTGACTTTCCACCCACACAGACCTGCGGGATAACACGCTCCATGTCTAGAACCCCAACATGTACCCTGTGTAATCAGTGAGGCCTCCTGTTTAATCCTGTGGCTGGTTAAACATATTCAGAGGAAATCCTATGTGATGCCTGTATCCCCCAGTGTCAAAGACCCCACAGGACAGAATAGGCCTCACTGCATTGCTCAGCCACCTGATAACCCCTAAATCCCCCTAAATCACACAAAGGGACCCAAACGCTGTTTATACTGTGACTGCAGAGAGATTGAATAAGATAATTTATACTCCAGTCTCTTGGTGGTCCTGTCTCTGGGTCTCTTTTATGGTGATCTCAGTGATACAGAGAGAGAGGAGCGTTATCGTATATCTGATGGATCATTAGACTGGCACATTACAAGACATTACAAAAATATGACTTTTCCTTTTTGCACCATATAGAAATCTGGATCCAGTGTCCGCAGCCAGATCCACAAATAAACCCCTAGATTTGAATTCAGCAAGACCCCAGATGCCCGATCTCCTTGGTATATACCGGATACACACACACTTTTATATATGATTATTTGTGAGCAGAGCTCTTGCTCCATGCATTGCCTCTCGTGTGATGTAAGATCTGGATCTCCAGGAAGACGGATTTCAAATAAAACTTTCATCTCCACTCCGCACGGCTTGAACTCAGATAGAAATGACTTGGCCGTGAAGTGGAAGGAATAGAAATATTCCTGCAGTGTTGAACTTTATCTTCCCGGCCCCCTCTGTTTGCGAGCCTGACACGGGGACCCCAAAAACAATCTAGAGGATCGAGGATCGGACGAAGATATAACCACCGAGCTGTAACATTTACTGCAACACGTCTTTATTTTAATATGACTTTAAATCGTTGAGTGGCAGGTTGTCTAAGGTTTAAATCCTCTTTTGCCCACGCTGGCTGAGGATGGTGGGAGTTATGGTCTTGCTGTGCATGTTCTCACTCAGGCTTTGGCTCTCAGTCCTGTTTGTGTGTCTGTCTCCTCCCATGTTAAACAAACAGCTTGTTTTGCCACTGGGGTTTATAAACATGAGATGTACCCCAACAGTAGCAGGTGTATAGCAAAAAGAACCCTAAACCCGAGTGTTTCCAACAGCCGAGAGATGGAAATTAGCTTATTCAGAAGACATCCTTCCTTTCCTATTAAAATAGCAGTGACCAGGAAAGCCCTGGACCTTATCACCGATTCAAAAATAAATGAATTCCCCTGCTGCTGAGGTTTTAATCACAGAAAATACACAACGCCAGCTTCCCCCAATAACACTTTGGTGAGATTTTGAGCTATGTTTGTCCTATTTTGTTCCATTAACGACAAAAAACAAACAAACGTGTTTAACCCCTTAGTGACAGGACTCTTGAATATTTGTGCAATTCATTACAATGGCTGTTTTAACATTTCTGCGGTGTCTGTGTTTAGCTGTTATTTCATCTTTTTTTTTTCTCTTCTCCATTTACTGTACCCACATATTATTATATACTGTTGTCGCCATAAAAAGGACTTTCTTTAGATACATTATTTTCATCATTTCATATATAATTTACTATAAAAAAAAATTGTAACATAAGATGTAAAAATTCTACATACACAAAAAATCCCTGCTAAATAGATTCCAATATTTGTTCTGCATTTAGAAGGAGCTCATGTTTCTCTGTTGTTGCTTTTTTGCAATTTATAAGGCAATAATTGAAAGTAGCTCTCTGTTTCCTACCCGTTTTCTTCTACAGTGACTTTTTTTTTTTTTTTTTTTTTTATATTTTCTAAGGTTAGTTCTTGTTTCTTATATCTAGGGTTCGTTTTTTTTATATCTAGGGTTAGGTTTTTTTTCTATATCTAGGGTGTTTGTTTTTTTATTTTGTCATAGCCATTTATTTTGGGTTTAACTATAATTTTCTTGTATTTCATTTAACACAAATATATATATATTTTTTTACTTTTGTAAAAAAAAAAATGTATTGCACATAAAATGTTTTAAACACATAAATAGATATTTGAATTCTGAATTAACACATTTGTGTATACAAATAATTTTACAAAAAAAAACAAAAACGAATATTTACTTCCCATAGTATTCCATCCATGTGACATATAACATTTGTACTTGTCAATCCTTTGTGCGATTTTTTGTGATGCTTATATGGTGGGACATAATGCGGACCACCTTCCATATATCCTCTATCATACAATCTACCCGAATCTACTCATATCTACATTAGCAATTAGCAGAGTCTATTTAATTATAAATCAACTGCAGCCGACTTTACTCTCTTGGGATCTTGGGATCTATTTGTAGGGAAGGATCTGTGAGGTGCCTATGGCTCACCATTGGTCCCGTGTGGATGGCAGCATTATATAACGATGCTGAGTATCTGTGAAGCCCCACAGCGCACATTCTCTGATGTGGAGATTCCTCCCCGTATTAGCTGTACCCTGTGCTGATCTATGGTGTGGGGCACATCGGCAGCAGGTAACTATTACCAGTTATTTGGAATGAGAAACAGCTGCGTCCCATCCGAGATCAAACACCAGGGAGTTACGTATCTGTCTTACTGACTTTGCCAGAGTTATATTGAAATAGTTTTGAGGTTCTAAAGGGAGTTCAGTAGCAAAATGGAGAGCGGGTGCGGACAGGCGTGCTCTGTGAGGGCTCCTCTAACTTGTTATTAAAGGAATGTACTGAATTACTAAAATGGAAACCCCAAAGTGTTACCAGCCAAGGGTTCAGGGGTTAGACTTTGTAGAAGTGAAGGGACATGGCATAGCAGAGAGCCTGGTAGAAGTCTTCATATGTGAAATATTCCAGTTGTCCTCAGTGTGGAAAACTACTAATAAAACTCTCTGAAACATGCTGTACAAACTCCATACAAATATATAAATAATATAATAAGCACCCGTGGAATTCAGATCTAGCACACCCTACCCATAAAAGGAAACAGTACTCCCCCCAATACACAGCAGCCTCCCAAGGGCGCCCCCCAATGCCGAAAAACAGAGAACTTCAGCAGAAATGGTGTGTATGTAATATATGAGTGTGTATATATATATATATATTTTCCCCTTTTCTGCTGAAGTTCCACTCTCTGATACTAAACAGGCGTGAGCATGCTGCAAAGACTGGACATATTTCTGTTCAGGGGTTTAGTGGGTGGGACCGATCAGGTCAATTAACCTGGCCAACACATTACACTGATTTGTTATTAGTCTAGCCGATGCTAGTTTGCATGTATACTGTGATGTGGTTGGTGACTAATTATACTCGGATTAAATCATGTAACCAAACCTCTTGTTTGTATTATGTTTATACACTTGGTGCCAAGTACGCAGAGTGTTTTGTCCTTTGCACTCCTTATTACGTATATTCATTTATTAGCTTTGCCTTGAGCTGCTGTCATTTGTCAGCCTTTATTCATGGTAATAGTTCCGTGAGGGTTTTTACATTGTCCATTTAGTATTAGCATGGGAATGAAGGCAAACAATATATATTGCTCTTAAAACAACAGTCACTTTAAAATTAATGTGTTTCTATGATTTACCATTGCAGAGATATTGAGCTTTAACTGTATTCCACCATTTTCTTTGACACATGACATTCTGCTTTCTGTGTCCACAGCAGCTTTCGAGCGAATACAGCAAGGAAGAGGAAATCTCGCTGCCCAAAAACAGTGCCGGCTAAACTAGAGGCATCCCGGAGTAAGAGACATCGGAAGTAGCATGTCTGTCATTTTGCTGAGGCTGTCAGAGAGCTGTCTACAGCAGGAGACAGGCGTGTGCAGCCCAAATCCAACCCAGATGTGGTGTGCTGGCTTCTTAAGCCACATCTCCGAATAACAGCCCAAATCTGCCAGGCATGCTCTTCTGTTCGCGGAAACGAGATGATCTGCGATAAAGTCAATACAGTTCAGGATACTAGATATGGCATTTCACAGAATCAGGTTTAACAATAAAGAATGATCTGTAACAGACCTGGAACACCCCACTCATCAGATCCCCCTTTAATCTCTGATATATGTTTTTATTGTGGGTTCCATGTGGCACAGCCGTGATAATAAAGCGCCCAGGAACGTGGCTGCCCTCTGTATATCCATTTTAATTTTGTTACAAGAAAGAAGAAAAAAATTAATTAATTAAAAATAAATGATTGTGTTTAATTTGTCTTCCTTCTTCCTGCCATCTCAGACATTTAACTTTTTTCTTACTTTTTTTTTTTGAAGTGTGAGGATAAACTGGCATCTACAGTACATCTGCCAGTTTATCCTCTGGCTGGCAGCTGCCATGTTCCCTAGGAAGGAGGAGCCTGGTCTGGTCAGCGACTGTCTCTCTGCTACTCCAGCAAGAGACCCTGGTTTGTTTATGGGATCAGAAAATGGGGAAATAATTAGGTTTCTTCTTATGATTCCATGTAGTAATCAGGGTTTCTCTCTGGGCTAGCAGAATGAGACCCCCTCTCTATACCGACCCTGAGCGAGACAGACCCCCAATCTGACTGGCTGAGCAGAGTCGAGAGTGAACATGCGTGTATCTACAAACATGTGGGGTTTACTTTGGAGAAGGGGGACACTATTTTTTAAACCTTTTTTTTAACTTCTAATGAAGCAAGGGTTAAAAAAGTATATATATATATATCTATAAAGCGACATTTTCTAAATGTCTTGAATTCTTCGCTCTCTGAAAGAGGCAGTAGTAACGATTTGGTCAATTCACTGGCACTTTATTAATCCAATGTGGCCTCTTCTCTCACAGAGAATCTGATCCATGTCACGTATAAATGTGAATTAAATCACTTTATCATAAGCGTTTCTTTTAAAATTGTCTCTCTGGATGAGTCCTAACCACCTCTGCTGGAAGGCAGCGCAAAGGCACAACCTCTTTTGTCGTCAAATGATTAGTCTTTCATTAGCCGCACAGTGCTGACAATGAGTGTGGATAAAATACACATCGGACTTTAATTGTCATTTAACTGAGACCCACTAACTCGGTGGGTCGACCATGGCTCCCGTAACGAGCTCACGTCTGGCTTGAAGGGGAATCTCACCAGCTCTGAACAGCCTGAGGATATCTAAATGGTAATGAATTCCCTTTGAATGGCGTCTGGTTAGCGGCAGGTGTCTGTCTCCCGCGGTAGACCTTTCCGTCAGTATCCTGTTTGATGAGTGAAGGTTATAGCAGGAATTCGTATCGTTTCCTCCGATACTTTCTCTCTTTCTTTTTTTCTGTTTGTTTTTGTTGTTTGGATTTGCAGCGAACATCAGAAATCCAATGCGTTTTATCTTCCGAAGCTAATTAATTAGCACTTGAACCAGGAGAAATGTCACTTCAGACACCCTTTAATGGGATGGGAGAGTAGTCTGCATCCGATGTGGCTCCTGCCACTGAATTTAGACTAATAACATGGACGATCACGATGGTCTCCTGGAATATTTTTTCCGATAACCTTTATTTTTCTAGTTTTTGTGCAGAGATTTGCTGCTTTAATGGTTAAATAGTGACTGGGTTTGGAAACCGAGGCACGAAAGGTCTGATATTACGGAGCGGTCATGACGGATGTGTATTTGGTTTTGCAGAAATTTGAGCAAAGCTCGGCAAATGCATAAAAAATGTTTAATGCAAATGGAGAATCCGTTTTTGAGCTGAAGGTGCATCTTCTCAGCCCAGCTGGACAAAATGCATCTTATCTTCATCTTATAAGAATCTTCAGAGACGGATTAAGACTCTGCCTTGTGCTTTGTTTGTGCCTTTAGATCCACATTCCCCACAAGCTCCCATTCATTCATATCGATGGTTCTGCCACAGTAGTTGAACATATTACTTATTCCTTACTTTATGTTGAACTAAATCATCTGCATAAGATGTCTGAACCCTCAGAAACATATCTCCTGCTTCTCCTCCTTCCTCATTGTAAAGATGCAAAAGACATAACAGCTGCTACAAAATGCTAATTAAAATAAAGGATGACTGTCAGCAAAAAAAAGTTCTGTTTAATTTAAATATTGCATCAAGTGTAGAATTTATTGAAACCTCATTTGCTCCCTGATAGAGCTATACAGAGCAAAGATTCTAAACAACATATCCCCCCCCCCGATAGAGCTATACAGAGCAAAGATTCTAAACATGTCCGCCCCTGATAGAGCTATACAGAGCAAAGATTCTAAAAAACATGTCCCCCCCTGATAGAGCTATACAGAGCAAAGATTCTTCCCCCTGATAGAGCTATACAGAGCAAAGATTCTAAAAAACATGTCCCCCCCTGATAGAGCTATACAGAGCAAAGATTCTAAACAACATGTCCGCCCCTGATAGAGCTATACAGAGCAAAGATTCTAAACAACATGTCCGCTCCCTGATAGAGCTATACAGAGCAAAGATTCTAAACAACATGTCCGCCCCTGATAGAGCTATACAGAGCAAAGATTCTAAACAACATGTCCGCTCCCTGATAGAGCTATACAGAGCAAAGATTCTAAACAACATGTCCGCCCCTGATAGAGCTATACAGAGCAAAGATTCTAAACAACATGTCCACTCCCTGATAGAGCTATACAGAGCAAATATTCTAAATAACATGTCCGCCCCCTGATAGAGCTATACAGAGCAAAGATTCTAAACAACATGTCCGCCCACTGATAGAGCTATACAGAGCAAAGATTCTAAACAACATGTCCGCCCCCTGATAGAGCTATACAGAGCAAAGATTCTAAACAACATGTCCACCCACTTGATGCAATTAATGCTTTATGCTGACAGTTGTCCTGTAATGGAGGGTATAATAACACAATCACAGTCAGATAATAATAAATAACGTTTGGGGAAGTTGAAAAGTCTCATATAATCCATGGTCAGGTCTCCACGATGAGATCAGGAATGGGTCTAGTCTTTGCACACACAACCAGTCTGCAGGATCGCTGAGATTATCTGACATACGTCTGTTACTTGCATCATATATACTCCCCTGCCTCCTATATCTCATCTTAACGTACGAGATGGTGGATCTGCTCTTCATTCCCAGGCACAATCTCTCCGTTACACAGAGCAGAATCCATCGTGTGAAATTCCGATTTGGAAGAAATGTCTGCCCCTCCCAGGAGAACCTGATCAGCTGGAGGGTAAATGTTATTTTTATGTATCCTTCCCCTGCCAAAATTAACAATTAGCAGAGATTGCAAAACAGAATGTTCCTGTGGAAGAGAGAGAGAGGGTGCCCACTGGTCTTACCTCTACATGTAATATTATACAAATATTATTACGCTCTCTCTCTGCAGACACTTCACTTATTCTTATATTATTTCCTTTATGCTTGTAAGTATAAAACTTGCATTATTTCTCCTTCCGTGGCGTATTCCAGCCGGTATTCAGTATGTGGCACAAACTGGTACAAACTGACGCTGAGTCTCCGTAAATGGGGAAAATGCTATAATTTCAGTGGAAATCAGTCTTTTTTTCTGTTTGTTTTTGTCGGTATTTTTAATCAATTACAGATAACATAACGTTCCAAACTCCGTATTCATAGGAGAGGGTCTGGCCTAGCCCAGGGTCCAAAACCAATATAGTGGGACATGTCATAACACAGTAACGGAGGAGAGAAAAACTCCCACAACTAGAGGACATAGTCTGAAATTAGAGGGGCAACGATTTAATATAATATCAGGAAGTATTACTTTACTGAGAGGGTAGTGGATGTATGGAATAGCCTGCCAGCAGAAGTGGTAGAGGTTAATACAGTGAAGGGGTTTAAGCATGCGTGGGATAGGTATAAGGCTATCCTAGATATAAGATAAGGCCAGGGACTAATGATAGTATTACATTACTGAGAGGGTAGTGGGTGCATGGAATAGTCTTCCAGTAGAAGTGGTAGAGGTTAATACAGTGAAGGAGTTTAAGCATGCATGGGATAGGTATAAGGCTATCCTAGATATAAGATAAGGCCAGGGACTAATGAAAGTATTACATTACTGAGAGGGTAGTGGATGTATGGAATAGTCTTCCAGTAGAAGTGGTAGAGGTTAATACAGTGAAGGAGTTTAAGCATGCATGGGATAGGTATAAGGCTATCCTAGATATAAGATAAGGTCAGGGACTAATGAAAGTATTACATTACTGAGAGGGTAGTGGATGTATGGAATAGCCTTCCAGTAGAAGTGGTAGAGGGTAATACAGTGAAGGAGTTTAAGCATGCATGGGATAGGTATAAGGCTATCCTAGATATAAGATAAGGTCAGGGACTAATGAAAGTATTACATTACTGAGAGGGTAGTGGATGCATGGAATAGTCTTCCAGTAGAAGTGGTAGAGGTTAATACAGTGAAGGAGTTTAAGCATACGTGGGATAGGTACAAGGCTATCCTAGATATAAGATAAGGCCAGGGACTAATGAAAGTATTACATTACTGAGAGGGTAGTGGATGTATGGAATAGTCTTCCAGTAGAAGTGGTAGAGGTTAATACAGTGAAGGAGTTTAAGCATGCATGGGATAGGTATAAGGCTATCCTAGGTATAAGATAAGGTCAGGGACTAATGAAAGTATTACATTACTGAGAGGGTAGTGGATGTATGGAATAGTCTTCCAGTAGAAGTGGTAGAGGTTAATACAGTGAAGGAGTTTAAGCATGCATGGGATAGGTATAAGGCTATCCTAGATATAAGATAAGGCCAGTGACTAATGATACTATTACTTTACTGAGAGGGTAGTGGATGCATGGAATAGCCTTCCAGAATAAGTCCCCTCTTTACAAAGTGTACACTGGACTTTGAACGCCCATTGAACATCAGATATGCCGCGGGGTGAGGATGAATGTGTCGTGGAGATAACGGATTACTCTCCTCTCATATGTGCGTGAGTTTAGCATTAAATACGGAGCGTCTCTGACCTTGTGGGTTTCTGTCTGAGGAAGATGGCTGCCTGGCCTTTAGAAGTGGAAAGGGCTGCAGGCCTGACCCAAATCTAATGGGCACAGTGGCCATTTGCCCAGGGCTATCATTAAATGGTACCCAACAGCCACTTTCATTTTCCCCTGATACATGAGCTGAATGGACAGTCCCATCCTCGTTATCACTCTGATCTCTCCCGTTATGGGGACGCCAACATTACTGGGTGAGGGAGATATATATATTAAAGGGTTCACGCCATCATGTGAGCTAGACCGTAAATACACAGGTTGCAGGAGAATAATATGAGCAGAACAGAGGCTGGATTTTGTTGGGTTAATTTCCTGTTTCTTTTCTATGTTATTATTATAATTTTATCGCAGTAACATAATTACGAGCCCAATACACAAATAAACATTCAAAGTATCAAAACAGCCGTGCTAATCAGCCATTGTTTAGGGAACAGATATATAATGTATTTTATTATGTTTATATATTACCAGGTTGATCTGCACCGAGATTTCAGTTGTAATACAGGGTTCAGATGATCACAGAAGACAAATTACAGTCGTCCCGATTGTCCTAAAAATAAAACGAACTTGTTGTTGGATGTGCAAAGTCACATAGTAATCATGAGAGGCATGAGCCATGTCTGGCACATCCCTGTATATATGTCTGGCACATCCCTGTATATATGTCTGGCACATCCCTGTATATATGTCTGGCACATCCCTGTATATATGTCTGGCACATCTCTGTATATATGTCTGGCACATCCCTGTATATATGTCTGGCACATCCCTGTATATATACCTGGCACATCCCTGTATATATGTCTGGCACATCCCTGTATATATGTCTGGCACATCTCTGTATATATGTCTGGCACATCCCTGTATATATGTCTGGCACATCCCTGTATATATACCTGGCACATCCCTGTATATATGTCTGGCACATCCCTGTATATATGTCTGGCACATCCCTGTATATATGTCTGGCACATCCCTGTATATATACCTGGCACATCCCTGTATATATGTCTGGCACATCCCTGTATATATACCTGGCACATCCCTGTATATATGTCTGGCACATCCCTGTATATATGTCTGGAACATCCCTGTATATATGTCTGGCACATCCCTGTATGTATTTCTGGCACATCCCTGTATGTATGTCTGGCACATCCCTGTATATATGTCTGGCACATCCCTGGATATACGTCTGGCACATCCCTGTATATACGTCTGGCATATTCTCCATATATACGCTTGGCCCATCCCCATATATACACTTGGCCTATCCCCGTATATACGTCGTGCCCATCCCCGTATATACGTCTGGCACATCCCTGTATATACGTCTGGCATATTCCCCATATATACGCTTGGCCCATCCCCATATATACACTTGGCCCATCCCCGTATATACGTCTGGCCCATCCCTGTATATACGTCGTGCCCATCCCCGTATATACGTCGGGCCCATCCCTGTATATACGTCGTGCCCATCCCCGTATATACGTCGGGCCCATCCCTGTATATACGTCTGGCCCATCCCCGCCCATCCTGTATGTATGTCTTGATGGAATACCTGTATCTGTCTACTGACTGCTGAGATGAACAATTCATGGTGACAATTTACGTCTTTCATTATATGATTCTGCGTCTCATAATCTGACGCCAGCGCAATATAATATAAATATTATTTCCAGAATTTGGGCCACGTGTCCCCTGCAACACAGGATGTCTGAGCAGCATGGGCTGGGGGAATTGCTGTAATTAGCACCCAGGTGGTGAGCAATCTTCAAATCATTTCTCTTGTGCATGCGCCAAGTACTTAGGCTGTGCCAGCAGTGAAGCCAGCTGGCGGCGCAGAGAGTTGTGTGAAGAGCTGGCAATGAAAGTGTATTGGCCGCAACGCTGTAGCTACACACAGTGTCCACGGCTGATGGAGTCCACAAGGTTCATTCTGCGGCAGAATCAATGACATTCTCGCCCCAGGGAACCTGCCTGTGACGCGGTGGGAGTGATACGATATTCATGCTCCATCTGTAATGCCACTGACATTAATTCCCAATACATCAGCACCTTACGAGGTTCATCATACATGATCTCGTTACATGAATCAGTCTGTGACCCAGGCAGGTACACGTAACCTTGCACACAGGTGTAACGCTGGGTATTGACAGTGTCCTGGTCTAACGAGCCATTAGCTCATATGAGGGGCTATGTTTTATTGTATCTAGTACCTAATGCCGGGTGCAGGGCCGTCAGAAGGGATCCATCAGCTGATTATGTCTCTGAACCCCCAGCCCCCTCTGTCTCAGACATTCCCTTTGGGCTGCCTGGGTAGGCGGCACCCTTTCTAATATTTATGCTGTTTTTTTTTCCTGATTTATTACTTATTTTCCAGCCATGATGACAAGTCCTTTACGCAAATGTAAATTTACAACTAAACATGTAAAATATGATTATTTTTTTTCGCAGAGGGTCTGAGAAAAATCCTCTGCAATGAGGTATCCGGCACTACTTACACATAGCCCGGGACAGAGGTGCAGAGTCAGATAACCTCTCATGTACAGCTGTACTAGACAGTCTATACACATAGCATGGGACAGAGGTGCAGAGTCAGATAACCTCTCATGCACGGCTGTACTAGACAGTCTATACACATAGCCCGGGACAGAGGTGCAGAGTCAGATAACCTCTCATGCACAGCTGTACTAGACAGTCTATACACATAGCCCGGGACAGAGGTGCATAGTCAGATAACCTCTCATGCACAGCTGTACTAGACAGTCTATACACATAGCCCAGGACAGAGGTGCAGAGTCAGATAACCTCTCATGCACAGCTGTACTAGACAGTCTATACACATAGCACGGGACAGAGGTGCAGAGTCAGATAACCTCTCATGTACGGCTGTTCTAGACAGTCTATACACATAGCCCAGGACAGAGGTGCAGAGTCAGATAACCTCTCATGCACAGCTGTACTAGACAGTCTATACACATAGCATGGGACAGATGTGCAGAGTCAGATAACCTCTCATGCACAGCTGTACTAGACAGTCTATACACATAGCCCGGGACAGAGGTGCAGAGTCAGATAACCTCTCATGCACAGCTGTACTAGACAGTCTATACACATAGCATGGTACAGAGGTGCAGAGTCAGATAACCTCTCATGCACAGCTGTACTAGACAGTCTATACACATAGCACGGGACAGAGGTGCAGAGCCAGATAACATCTCATGCACAGCTGTACTAGACAGTCTATACACATAGCCCGGGACAGAGGTGTAGAGTCAGATAACCTCTCATGCACAGCTGTACTAGACAGTCTGTACACATAGCCCGGGACAGAGGTGCAGAGTCAGACAACCTCTCATGTACAGCTGTACTAGACAGTCTATCCACATAGCCCAGGACAGAGGTGCAGAGTCAGATAACCTCTCATGCACAGCTGTACTAGACAGTCTATACACATAGCCCGGGACAGAGGTGCAGAGTCAGATAACCTCTCATGCACGGCTGTACTAGACAGTCTGTACACATAGCCCAGGACAGAGGTGCAGAGTCAGATAACCTCTCATGCACAGCTGTACTAGACAGTCTGTACACATAGCCTGGGACAGAGGTGCAGAGTCAGATAACCTCTCATGCACGGCTGTACTAGACAGTCTATACACATAGCCCGGGACAGAGGTGCAGAGTCAGATAACCTCTCATGTACAGCTGTACTAGACAGTCTATACACATAGCCCAGGACAGAGGAGCAGAGTCAGATAACCTCTCATGCACAGCTGTACTAGACAGTCTGTACACATAGCCCAGGACAGAGGTGCAGAGTCAGATAACCTCTCATGCACAGCTGTACTAGACAGTCTATACACATAGCCTGGGACAGAGGTGCAGAGTCAGATAACCTCTCATGCACGGCTGTACTAGACAGTCTTTACACATAGCCCAGGACAGAGGTGCAGAGTCAGATAACCTCTCATGCACAGCTGTACTAGACAGTCTATACACATAGCCTGGGACAGAGGTGCAGAGTCAGACAACCTCTCATGTACAGCTGTATTAGACAGTCTGTACACATAGCCTGGGACAGAGGTGCAGAGTCAGCAGGGGCGGGCTGGGCCGGGGGGCAGGGTGGCAATTGCCCCCCAGGCCGCCCTAAGCTATTTAAAACACGGCCGCTGGGCCAGTGTTTAAAAAAAATAAAAAAAAAATAAAAAAAACGGCTTGCAGGCAGAGACTGAGAAGGGATCGGAAGATCCCCTCTCACCTCCGCTCTGCCTGCAAAGCTGCACGGGGAGCCGAACAGGCAGCACAGAGAAACCTCCGTGCTGCCTGTTCGGCTCCCTGTGCAGTCTGACACGGAAGTGCCGACAGTCACGTGATCGGCGCTCTGACGTCAGACGCGCGCCGATCACGTGACCTGTCGGCACAACCGACGGGAGGCCGAACAGGCAGCATGGAGGGACCATGCTGCCTGCCACCAGGGAAGTCCTCCTGCCACTAGCCACCAGGGAAGTCCTGCCACTAGCCACCAGGGAAGTCCTGCCACTAGCCACCAGGGAAGTCCTGCCACTAGCCACCAGGGAAAAAGGTAAGGGGGGGGGGGGGCTTTTAAACACTGGCATATTATTGGGCAAATTGGCTGGGGAATATTAAATGGCAGAATAACACTGGCATATTATTGGACAAATTGAATATTACATGGCAAATAAGACTGGCATATTATTGGGCAAATTGGCTGGGGCATATTACATGGCAAATAAGACTGGCATATTATTGGGCAAATTGGCTGGGGCATATTACATGGCAAATAAGACTGGCATATTATTGGGCAAATTGGCTGGGGCATATTACATGGCAAATAAGACTGGCATATTATTGGGAAAATTGGCTGGGGCATATTACATGGCAAATAAGACTGGCATATTATTGGGCAAATTGGCTGGGGCATATTACATGGCAAATAAGACTGGCATATTATTGGGCAAATTGGCTGGGGCATATTACATGGCAAATAACACTGGCATATTATTGGGCAAATTGGCTGGGGAATATTACATGGCAATTAACACTGGCATATTGGGCAAATTAGCAGGGGCATATTAAATTGCAGATAACCTTGGAATATTATTGGACAAATTTACTGAGTCATATTAAATTGCAGAATAACACTGGCATATTATGGGACAAATTGGCTGGGGAATATTAATGGCAAATAATATTGGAAATGTGTATGTAATGGGGTGATGGAGGCATGTAAATGTGGTGATGGGGCATGTCCTGGTGTGCAACGTGGGTTATGGGTCATGTCGTAGGTGTGCAACATGGGTGGGGGGGGGGGGGGTGCCCAAATTTTGGGATATTGGGTGTCTAAATCCTGGCATATTGAGGGGCATAATCCTGGCATATTGAGGGGGAAATCCTGGCATATTGAGGGGGCATCATCTTGGCATATTGAGGGGAAAATCCTGGCATATTGGGTGTCTAAATCTTGGCATATTGAGGGGCATAATCCTGGCATATTGAGGGGCATAATCCTGGCATATTGAGGGGCATAATCCTGGCATATTTAGGGGAAAATCCTGGCAAATTGAGGGGGCATCATCTTGGCATATTGAGGAGAAAATCCTGGCATTTTGAGGGGCATAATCCTGGCATATTGAGGGGCATAATCCTGGCATATTGAGGGGCATAATCCTGGCATACTGAGGGGCATAATCCTGGCATTTTGTAAGGGAAAATTCTAGCATATTAAATGGCAAATCCTGGTATATTGTGGGGGAAAATCCTGGCAATATTCGTTATAAAACAAGGAAAAGATGGCCGTGGATGGGGAGGCGATTCGATGATGCAATGGGCCACTTGACTGGATTTGCCCCCCAGGCCTAAGGCTGCCAGCCCTCCCCTGAGAGTCAGATAACCTCTCATGCACGGCTGTACTAGACAGTCTATACACATAGCCCAGGACAGAGGTGCAGAGTCAGATAACCTCTCATGCACGGCTGTACTAGACAGTCTATACACATAGCCTGGGACAGAGGTGCAGAGTCAGATAACCTCTCATGCACAGCTGTACTAGACAGTCTATACACATAGCCTGGGACAGAGGTGCAGAGTCAGATAACCTCTCATGCACAGCTGTACTAGACAGTCTATACACATAGCCTGGGACAGAGGTGCAGAGTCAGATAACCTCTCATGCACAGCTGTACTAGACAGTCTATACACATAGCCCAGGACAGAGGTGCAGAGACAGATAACCTCTCATGCACGGCTGTACTAGACAGTCTGTACACATAGCCCAGGACAGAGGTGCAGAGTCAGATAACCTCTCATGCACGGCTGTACTAGACAGTCTATACACATAGCCCAGGACAGAGGTGCAGAGTCAGATAACCTCTCATGCACGGCTGTACTAGACAGTCTGTACACATAGCCCAGGACAGAGGTGCAGAGTCAGATAACCTCTCATGCACGGCTGTACTAGACAGTCTATACACATAGCCCAGGACAGAGGTGCAGAGTCAGATAACCTCTCATGCACGGCTGTACTAGACAGTCTGTACACATAGCCCAGGACAGAGGTGCAGAGTCAGATAACCTCTCATGCACGGCTGTACTAGACAGTCTATACACATAGCCCAGGACAGAGGTGCAGAGTCAGATAACCTCTCATGCACGGCTGTACTAGACAGTCTGTACACATAGCCTGGGACAGAGGTGCAGAGTCAGATAACCTCTCATGTACAGCTGTATTAGACAGTCTATACACATAGCCCAGGACAGAGGTGCAGAGTCAGATAACCTCTCATGCACGGCTGTACTAGACAGTCTGTACACATAGCCCAGGACAGAGGTGCAGAGTCAGATAACCTCTCATGCACAGCTGTACTAGACAGTCTATACACATAGCCCAGGACAGAGGTGATGAGTCAGATAACCTCTCATGCACGGCTGTACTAGACAGTCTATACACATAGCCCAGGACAGAGGTGCAGAGTCAGATAACCTCTCATGCACAGCTGTACTAGACAGTCTATACACATAGCCCGGGACAGAGGTGCAGAGTCAGATAACCTCTCATGCACAGCTGTACTAGACAGTCTATACACATAGCCCAGGACAGAGGAGCAGAGTCAGATAACCTCTCATGCACGGCTGTACTAGACAGTCTATACACATAGCCCGGGACAGAGGTGCAGAGTCAGATAACCTCTCATGCACAGCTGTACTAGACAGTCTATACACATAGCCCGGGACAGAGGTGCAGAGTCAGATAACCTCTCATGCACGGCTGTACTAGACAGTCTATACACATAGCCCGGGACAGAGGTGCAGAGTCAGATAACCTCTCATGCACAGCTGTACTAGACAGTCTATACACATAGCCCGGGACAGAGGAGCAGAGTCAGATAACCTCTCATACACAGCTGTACTAGACAGTCTATACACATAGCCCAGGACAGAGGGGCAGAGTCAGATAACCTCTCATGCACAGCTGTACTAGACAGTCTATACACATAGCCCGGGACAGAGGAGCAGAGTCAGATAACCTCTCATGCACAGCTGTACTAGACAGTCTATACACATAGCCCAGGACAGAGGGGCAGAGTCAGATAACCTCTCATGCACAGCTGTACTAGACAGTCTATACACATAGCCCAGGACAGAGGTACAGAGTCAGATAACCTCTCATGCACAGCTGTACTAGACAGTCTATACACATAGCCCAGGACAGAGGTGCAGAGTCAGATAACCTCTCATGCACGGCTGTACTAGACAGTCTATACACATAGCCCGGGACAGAGGTGCAGAGTCAGATAACCTCTCATGCACAGCTGTACTAGACAGTCTATACACATAGCCCAAGACAGAGGTGCAGAGTCAGATAACCTCTCATGCACGGCTGTACTAGACAGTCTATACACATAGCCCGGGACAGAGGTGCAGAGTCAGATAACCTCTCATGCACAGCTGTACTAGACAGTCTATACACATAGCCCAGGACAGAGGTGCAGAGTCAGATAACCTCTCATGCACAGCTGTACTAGACAGTCTATACACATAGCCAGGGACAGAGGTGCAGAGTCAGATAACCTCTCATACACAGCTGTACTAGACAGTCTATACACATAGCCCAGGACAGAGGTGCAGAGTCAGATAACCTCTCATGCACAGCTGTACTAGACAGTCTATATACATAGCCCAGGACAGAGGGGCAGAGTCAGATAACCTCTCATGCACAGCTGTACTAGACAGTCTATACATATAGCCCGGGACAGAGGTGCAGAGTCAGATAACCTCTCATGTACAGCTGTACTAGACAGTCTATACACATAGCCTGGGACAGAGGTGCAGAGTCAGATAACCTCTCATGCACGGCTGTACTAGACAGTCTATACACATAGCCCAGGACAGAGGTGCAGAGTCAGATAACCTCTCATACACAGCTGTACTAGACAGTCTATACACATAGCCCAGGACAGAGGTGCAGAGTCAGATAACCTCTCATGCACAGCTGTACTAGACAGTCTATACACATAGCCCAGGACAGAGGTGCAGAGTCAGATAACCTCTCATACACAGCTGTACTAGACAGTCTATACACATAGCCCGGGACAGAGGTACAGAGTCAGATAACCTCTCATGCACAGCTGTACTAGACAGTCTATACACATAGCCCAGGATAGAGGTGCAGAGTCAGATAACCTCTCATGCACGGCTGTACTAGACAGTCTGTACACATAGCCCAGGACAGAGGTGCAGAGTCAGATAACCTCTCATGCACGCTGTACTAGACAGTCTATACACATAGCCCAGGACAGAGGTGCAGAGTCAGATAACCTCTCATGCACGGCTGTACTAGACAGTCTATACACATAGCCCAGGACAGAGGTGCAGAGTCAGATAACCTCTCATGCACAGCTGTTTCAGCCTGGGCCTGGTCACTGTCTTTCCTGTTTGAGGTTTGGAGCAGTAGAGAAGTCTCATTGAAGAAGTAGTAAATGAGGTGCTAATCCCCTCTGGGCCGTGTTCTCTCCCAATGCTCTGTGAGTCTCCTGCACAGGGATTAACTTCTTACCCCACACTGTTTGGTTTTATTCTCCGCTGCCAAAACTTTCTCAGATTAAACATTTAACTGTAATTCTTTTTCCCTCCATGCAGAGGACAGACACTGCGCTGGCTGCAAAAAGGTATGTTGTACAGATCTCAGTACTGGAGGAGAGTTACAGGGGCTTTAGCACCTAAACATTGCTTATACTGTGAATGCATAAAGAAATATATGGTTTAAATGTGTCTGTGGCATAGTTGCCAACATTGGCCATGTTTCCAGGGACACATATTTGTTCCACATGCTGCAGAAAGAGCATGCAATGTGCAGCCCGGCAGTATTTAGGATGGATATGTGCATAGGCACAATCCAATTAATCAGGGTAAAGATCTAATAGGACCTGCCATGATTAATTAATTGGATTGTGTCTGTACGCAAATCCATCCTACATACTGCCGGGCTGCACTTTGCATGTGGAACAAATATGTGTCCCTGTAAACATGGCCGGCGTTGGAAACTATGCTAAATATACAAAAAAAAAAAAAAAATAGTGCTAAATAGTAAAATCAGAATATTTGAAGAATAATAAATCATTGGGAATTGGGAACCTTATAGGTTTATTTGGTTGAATTTGCACATACAAGGATTGCTAATGTTTGTAGCATCGGGCTGGACTAATTAATATACTGCTGTAATGCGATGTTTCCTTCATCATCGTTACACTGGGACCAATGAGGATCTACTTTCTGTGTCATCATTAATCCGTGTGATCTGATTAATGGGAGTTGTTCTATTTATGATTCAGTCGCATGATATAATGTATAACAGAGGGATTTATACTCTGTGCAATGATTCATATTATGACAATAGCTCTGATTATACTTCATGTTCCTAGTGATGTTATTTCTCTCATCACATTAACACTCTCAATGTTTATTCCCTTATTTTCTTTGTTTTCATATTTTTCAGAAGATTAATAGGTCTATTCAATAAAGAAAGAATTACAGGGAAATGAGAAGGGAATTTCAAACAACGTGGGCAAGTTGGGAAAATCCTCCACGCCAGGTTAATGAGAAATGATGTTTCCAGCTTTGCAACTTTGGCCTTAATTTTATCATTTAAATTTTCTGCAGTTCTCTCTTTATTGAGTAGACCCTTAAAGTGGCTGGGCACCGTGCTGGCCCCCAGATATACAGGACCACAGCGGATTCTAAAAGGGAGGAGCAGTCGCCAGGGAAACAATGGAATGTTCCTGCTGATTGTTCCACTTTTAGAATGTTTCCCCGGAATTGTTCTCTATAAATAACCCACCCCAAAAATAAGTGGCGCTGATGGGAGGGTGGGGAAGGAAGTAAAATGAAGCCACACCCTACACAGTTTCTCTGAAGCTACTTGAGAATTTTCAGATTTTAGACAAGTTATTTGTGGGAATCCAGCCATTAAATGATATCAAGCTGTAGTTCTTGGCAGAGAGGAAGAAGTTACAGATCATGTGATCAGTGGTCCATATAATGAAAGGTTGTGGGCTTTCCTCTCATGTCGCACAGTGTTCTATCAAACTATTGATTCCAGCTTTGAATTCTTCCATTTAAATTCATTCCCAGCTCCTGGCAGGGTTAGTTAATTAGTCTAACGACCTATTAAACTGGCCGCTCAGTAGATACAGGGATTCATTGGTCCATCTGTCCTCTGATTAATTCCTCTGTGATGTATATTGATAATGATATATATTTGCCTGTGTTTTGCTGCCTCTGTGCCTCAGATGTGCTGCCTTATCATCTGGATACAGTCCAAACAAATGAGCTCCATTCAGAAAATTCACCCTCCTCTCTCCATCCTGTGCAAACTCCAGTAACAGGCAAACGCTGGGTTATTACCTGGGCTCCCGGCCATTTAACCAATTAAACCCCATAAACTGAGTGGGAGAGATTTTTAAACTATAACAATGATCTCCTCTGATTGGTTCCAAGGCTTTATTACCCAGAGGCTGACTATTTATAGAGTGAATATCTGCTACTTTACAGCCAGAGTCATACTCATTACTGTGACTGGGCCGTGTGAGGTCCAAAGCATTAAACTCTCCTGCCCATCAGTCATATAGAATGTTTCACCCGCAGATAAGAACCATTCAGCCCATCTAGTCTGACAAATTTCTGGCTAAAAAATAATCTGAATACTTTCATTAGTCCCTGGCCTTATCTTATATCTAGGATAGCCTTATACCTATCCCATGCATGCTTAAACTCCTTCACTGTATTAACCTCTAGCACTCATACTGGAAGACTATTCCATACATCCACTACCCTCTCAGTAAAGTAATACTTTCATTAGTCCCTGGCCTTATCTTATATCTAGGATAGCTTTATACCTATCCCATGCATGCTTAAACTCCTTCACTGTATTAACCTCTACCACTTCTACTGGAAGACTATTCCATGCATCCACTACCCTCTCAGTAAAGTAATACTTTCATTAGTCCCTGACCTTATCTTATATCTAGGATAGCCTTATACCTATCCCATGCATGCTTAAACTCCTTCACTGTATTAACCTCTACCACTTCTACTGGAAGACTATTCCATGCATCCACTACCCTCTCAGTAATGTAATACTTTCATTAGTCCCTGACCTTATCTTATATCTAGGATAGCCTTATACCTATCCCATGTATGCTTAAACTCCTTCACTGTTTTAACCTCTACCACTTCTACTGGAAGACTATTCCATACATCCACTACCCTCTCAGTAATGTAATACTTTCATTAGTCCCTGGCCTTATCTTATATCTAGGATAGCCTTATACCTATCCCATGCATGCTTAAACTCCTTCACTGTATTAACCTCTACCACTTCTACTGGAAGACTATTCCATGCATCCACTACCCTCTCAGTAAAGTAATACTTTCATTAGTCCCTGGCCTTATCTTATATCTAGGATAGCCTTATACCTATCCCATGCATGCTTAAACTCCTTCACTGTATTAACCTCTACCACTTCTACTGGAAGACTATTCCATACATCCACTACCCTCTCAGTAAAGTAATACTTTCATTAGTCCCTGGCCTTATCTTATATCTAGGATAGCCTTATACCTATCCCATGCATGCTTAAACTCCTTCACTGTATTAACCTCTACCATTTCTACTGGAAGACTATTCCATACATCCACTACCCTCTCAGTAAAGTAATACTTTCATTAGTCCCTGGCCTTATCTTATATCTAGGATAGCCTTATACCTATCCCATGCATGCTTAAACTCCTTCACTGTATTAACCTCCACCACTTCTACTGGAAGACTATTCCATACATCCACTACCTCTCAGTAATGTAATACTTTCATTAGTCCCTGGCCTTATCCTATATCTAGGATAGCCTTGTATCTATCCCACACATGCTTAAACTCCGTCACTGTATTAACCTCTACCACTTCTACTGGAAGACTATTTCATGCATTCACTACCCTCTCAGTAAAGTAATACTTTCATTAGTCCCTGGCCTTATCTTATATCTAGGATAGCCTTATACCTATCCCACGCATGCTTAAACTCCTTCACTGTATTAACCTCTAGCACTCATACTGGAAGACTATTCCATACATCCACTACCCTCTCAGTAAAGTAATACTTTCATTAGTCCCTGGCCTTATCTTATATCTAGGATAGCCTTATACCTATCCCATGTATGCTTAAACTCCTTCACTGTATTAACCTCTACCACTTCTACTGGAAGACTATTCCATGCATCCACTACCCTCTCAGTAAAGTAATACTTTCATTAGTCCCTGACCTTATCTTATATCTAGGATAGCCTTATACCTATCCCATGCATGCTTAAACTCCTTCACTGTATTAACCTCTACCACTTCTACTGGAAGACTATTCCATGCATCCACTACCCTCTCAGTAATGTAATACTTTCATTAGTCCCTGACCTTATCTTATATCTAGGATAGCCTTATACCTATCCCATGTATGCTTAAACTCCTTCACTGTATTAACCTCTACCACTTCTACTGGAAGACTATTCCATGCATCCACTACCCTCTCAGTAAAGTAATACTTTCATTAGTCCCTGGCTGTATCTTATATCTAGGATAGCCTTATACCTATCCCATGCATGCTTAAACTCCTTCACTGTATTAACCTCTACCACTTCTACTGGAAGACTATTCCATGCATCCACTACCCTCTCAGTAAAGTAATACTTTCATTAGTCCCTGGCCTTATCTTATATCTAGGATAGCCTTATACCTATCCCATGCATGCTTAAACTCCTTCACTGTATTAACCTCTACCACTTCTACTGGAAGACTATTCCATACATCCACTACCCTCTCAGTAAAGTAATACTTTCATTAGTCCCTGGCCTTATCTTATATCTAGGATAGCCTTATACCTATCCCATGCATGCTTAAACTCCTTCACTGTATTAACCTCTACCATTTCTACTGGAAGACTATTCCATACATCCACTACCCTCTCAGTAAAGTAATACTTTCATTAGTCCCTGGCCTTATCTTATATCTAGGATAGCCTTATACCTATCCCATGCATGCTTAAACTCCTTCACTGTATTAACCTCCACCACTTCTACTGGAAGACTATTCCATACATCCACTACCTCTCAGTAATGTAATACTTTCATTAGTCCCTGGCCTTATCCTATATCTAGGATAGCCTTGTATCTATCCCACACATGCTTAAACTCCGTCACTGTATTAACCTCTACCACTTCTACTGGAAGACTATTCCATGCATTCACTACCCTCTCAGTAAAGTAATACTTTCATTAGTCCCTGGCCTTATCTTATATCTAGGATAGCCTTATACCTATCCCACGCATGCTTAAACTCCTTCACTGTATTAACCTCTAGCACTCATACTGGAAGACTATTCCATACATCCACTACCCTCTCAGTAAAGTAATACTTTCATTAGTCCCTGGCCTTATCTTATATCTAGGATAGCCTTATACCTATCCCATGTATGCTTAAACTCCTTCACTGTATTAACCTCTACCACTTCTACTGGAAGACTATTCCATGCATCCACTACCCTCTCAGTAAAGTAATACTTTCATTAGTCCCTGACCTTATCTTATATCTAGGATAGCCTTATACCTATCCCATGCATGCTTAAACTCCTTCACTGTATTAACCTCTACCACTTCTACTGGAAGACTATTCCATGCATCCACTACCCTCTCAGTAATGTAATACTTTCATTAGTCCCTGACCTTATCTTATATCTAGGATAGCCTTATACCTATCCCATGTATGCTTAAACTCCTTCACTGTATTAACCTCTACCACTTCTACTGGAAGACTATTCCATGCATCCACTACCCTCTCAGTAAAGTAATACTTTCATTAGTCCCTGGCCTTATCTTATATCTAGGATAGCCTTATACCTATCCCATGCATGCTTAAACTCCTTCACTGTATTAACCTCTACCATTTCTACTGGAAGACTATTCCATACATCCACTACCCTCTCAGTAAAGTAATACTTTCATTAGTCCCTGGCCTTATCTTATATCTAGGATAGCCTTATACCTATCCCATGCATGCTTAAACTCCTTCACTGTATTAACCTCCACCACTTCTACTGGAAGACTATTCCATACATCCACTACCTCTCAGTAATGTAATACTTTCATTAGTCCCTGGCCTTATCCTATATCTAGGATAGCCTTGTATCTATCCCACACATGCTTAAACTCCGTCACTGTATTAACCTCTACCACTTCTACTGGAAGACTATTCTATGCATTCACTACCCTCTCAGTAAAGTAATACTTTCATTAGTCCCTGGCCTTACCTTATATCTAGGATAGCCTTATACCTATCCCATGCATGCTTAAACTCCTTCACTGTATTAACCTCTACCACTTCTACTGGAAGACTATTCCATACATCCACTACCCTCTCAGTAATGTAATACTTTCATTAGTCCCTGGCCTTATCTTATATCTAGGATAGCCTTATAACTATCCCATGCATTCTTAAACTCCTTCACTGTATTAACCTCTACCACTTCTACTGGAAGTCTATTCCATACATCCACTACCCTCTCAGTAAAGTAATACTTTCATTAGTCCCTGGCCTTATCTTATATCTAGGATAGCCTTATACCTATCCCATGCATGCTTAAACTCCTTCACTGTATTAACCTCCACCACTTCTACTGGAAGACTATTCCATACATCCACTACCTCTCAGTAATGTAATACTTTCATTAGTCCCTGGCCTTATCCTATATCTAGGATAGCCTTGTATCTATCCCACACATGCTTAAACTCCGTCACTGTATTAACCTCTACCACTTCTACTGGAAGACTATTCCATGCATTCACTACCCTCTCAGTAAAGTAATACTTTCATTAGTCCCTGGCCTTATCTTATATCTAGGATAGCCTTATACCTATCCCATGCATGCTTAAACTCCTTCACTGTATTAACCTCTACCACTTCTGCTGGAAGACTATTCCATACATCCACTACCCTCTCAGTAATGTAATACTTTCATTAGTCCCTGGCCTTATCTTATATCTAGGATAGCCTTATACCTATCCCATGCATGCTTAAACTCCTTCACTGTATTAACCGCTACCACTTCTACTGGAAGACTATTCCATGCATCCACTACCCTCTCAGTAATATTGCTGGGAGTTCCAATGGGTTAATGCTGTTTGGCTCAGCTGTATTATCACCCAGACTATGTTGCTTATTTATTTGGGTTTTTAGTCCTCCCTACAGCTTGTCACACAAGGCAGCCAATCAATATGATCACACATTGCCTGGTACTGCCATGTAACGCCCATTCTGATCCTCGGAGGAGGGATTCAGTGCTGATTAGGGGTGATGGAGTCTTTCAGCAGGAGGGGAATGAGAAGCACCAATAAATCATTACAAAACCCCTGGAAATGGGCGCTAGTGATACAGGAGAATAAACCAGAATAGCTGCTTGATTTTCAGCCTTTACACACTCCAAAGGATGATCATGGTCAGCTAACCACACAAGAAGGGCATTGTGGCACTGCTTCCTGTGCCAGTGTGTGATGCCTTGGGACAGGAGCTCAGAGGATCTCCTCTTCCAGACACAGATCCATTCCCCTTTCTGCCTGGGAGCTTGTGAAACGCGTGAGAAGAGATGCAGCCAGATGGAAGACAGAGGCTGACTTTGCTAATTTATCCTTGGTAATAAAAGTGTCTGTGTGCAGACAGACTGACCGCGGTAGTATGACACTATTTATTAAACAGTATTTTTTGGGATGGCTCAGAAAGCCCTATCGTCTGTCAGTCCCATGTTCTTCGCTCTAAAACTGCAGTGAGAGAAAGATCTGCAGACCATCCACATAGAGCCATAGAGGAGAGGACAGCTATACTGCAGCAAAGGATTCTGGGAGAGGTAGCATTATAATAATAGGGCCCAAATTAATTCTCAATTCATTTAAGTGTTTGTGAGGACTGACCAATTCTAATCCCCATTAAATGGCATATCAGTGAGTAACGCATGCAGATATATATGCACCAAAATAAGAGCACATTGCACAAAATGCAAAGCCTCTTGATGTGGGTTTCTATAGTCAGCAAAGTCCTTCATCCTTCCGAGGTGGACAAAATGAGTTCCATTAAGTTGGGAGATCGTAACATCCCCAGTAACCAGAGAATATCTGAACGTCCCAAATCCTGATGAACCACTATGGGGGGGAGGGGGGGGGGGGGGTCTATATAAAGGGCATTACTGGTGGAAAGTTCTAAAAGTGATGTCACCAGCAGGAACACTCCCTTTGTGAACATTCCATTGGTTTTCATGGCGACTGCAGAACATTCCATTGGTTTCCATGGCCACTGCAGAACATTCCATTGGTTTCCATGGCGACTGCAGAACATTCCACTGTTTTCCATGGCGACTGCGGAACATTTTGTTGGTTTCCATGGTGACTGCGGATCATTCTGTTGGTTTCCATGGTGACTGCGGAACATTCTGTTGGTTTCCATGGCGACTGCCCCACTTTTAGAACGTTGCCCAGAATGGACGTTTTCCTATTTGCCATGCACTGTGCCTCTTTTATAATGTCCGTCATGGGTTCATTATTTTCACTAATTGAGCAATTGGCCGTGTAATTAGCGCAGAGACTCAAATGAACGGATTTCCAACCCTCTAGATAATCCTTAAACCCAAAGTTGCGACCTGGGATCTCTGACTATCTTAACCCTGTGAGTCCCAGCAGGCCAGTTGTACAGAGTAATGCCCCCCGTGCGTTTGATGGTAATGAGGTGTGATATGTGTAATATGGGAGAATGGCTGTAACAGACAGTCCTGGTGTTGGGTTTACATTTCTATACATTGTGGAATGCACAGCAGAGTGATTTCTGTTTACAGGCCACGTCAGTATGAAAAACACAAATCTCTAGTGGGAAGCGAGTGGGTGTGGGATGATCCAGCTGTTGTGAATGAATCTCAGCTCTTATCATGTTTATTCAAAGGCTGGTGAGACTGAAAGTGCCAATCTGGAGAAGGAGGGGAAATGACCGCTAGACAGGCCAGAGGAGGCTCTATCAAGGTCAATGTGTGGTATGCTGCCACCAATACACTGACCACAACCCCACCCAATGGGAGCAGAGGGGTCCTGTGGAGTCTTAGATAAGCGCTGCCCTTTGGGGATTGCTCAGGGGTCTTCATTTCTTTAAGGAGACCTCTGCAGCGCAGCTGTGACCCTTTAATATTTCTTTAATTATAGGACCATTTCCCTGATGCAGTGGGCCGATCTGTCAATTGGGGCAATTAGTCCACACAGGGCCGAAAGGAACTAGTGTAACCGAGGGTAAAATGAGGATTTGATCAGATCCTTCATTTACTATGTAGATTTCGGTTCACATACTGGAGAGTGCAGTGTACGTCTGTCCTTAACCCTTTTCTGTAAACTATAAGTCCAATCATCCTTTGAGGTACAAAGCTCCCGTAGACCAGATGGATCTGTAAAATGGCTCCAGGGGCTGTGCCCGGTCTGTGTGTCTCTGCTTTTCCTAGAACATCTTAATGACTGAGCTTTCTATGTTCATCCCATCTGTGTCCAGATTTATCTTCTCCCAGTGAACTGCAGCTCACGGGATTTCCATGTGTTGCAGTCAAACCGAGGGTCTGCGTGAGCCCATGGGGGTGAGTGAATGAACCACCAATTCCTGCAACCCAACAATGTGACACAATGGGAATAATCTCCCTGATGTGCAATAGCATGACATGATGGAGTGAGTGGAGATTGGAAGGACCGTCGGAGAATCTACTTATGGTTTAACATTAAATCTTTGGCTTCTTTTCAAATACTTGAGAGAGAGAGAGAGAGATGTGAGATGTGAGATGGTCACGCAATGCAGGCAATCGCTTACTAATCCGATGTGCCATACACGCGTGACACACAATAAACATGTCTTGATATCGGAGATATAACCCATGTTACGGTGTCCAAGGCTAGTCTATATTCTGGGACAGAGCTCTCCAGTGAGCCCACAATGCTCTGCAAGGCTGGAACAATCAGCAGGAACGTTCCATTGCCTATTTAGTCTGTAAATCTAGCTATATGATCTGTACATCTGACCGTGTGTCTATAAGACCTATATGAGTTTATATAGGGGTCAAAAACACTAAATGAAGGAGGACAACTGTCAGCAAACCATACGTTCTGTTTAATGGACAGATAATAGATACGTCCAAGTTGTGATTATTAGGTTACTTTTATTGATGTTTGGAGCAGATTACAAGCTATTATCAGAGATTCCTGCTCATGATTCCAGCTGCAATGTGATCATTCGGTTTTCTTCTCTTTATTAAATCACTACTGAACTTTCATGAACCAATTTCTGTAAACCCCAGAGATTCTCACATCACTCTGAGCACGTCAGATATTTCATACAAAAGCCCTTTGGGTTAAAACATCAGGAACATTCCATTGGCTTCCATAGTGATTGTGGAACATTCCATTGGCTTCCATAGTGATTGTGGAACATTCCATTGGCTTCCATAGTGATTGTGGAACATTCCATTGGCTGCCATGGTGATTGTCGAACATTCCATTGGTTTTTATGGTGAATATGGAACATTCCATTATTTTCTGTGGTGAATGCGAAACATTGAAACATTCTATTAGTTTCCATGGTGAATGTGGAACTTTCCACTGTGAATGCAGAACATTCCATTAGTTTCCATAGTGATTGCAGAACATTCCATTGGTTTCTGTAGTGTACATAGAACTTTCCATGGTGAATGCAGAACATTCCAATAGTTTCCATGGTGAATGCGGAACATTCCATTAGTTTCCATGGTGAATGTGTATCTTTCCATGGTGAATGCAGAACATTCCATTAGTTTCCATGGTGACTGCAGAACATTCCATTGGTTTCCATGGTGACTGCTCCACCTTGCTCAGAATGTCTCTCTATGGACTGTAAGTGCGATCAGTCAGTGGCTTTCATGTTCCAGGATCCTCTCAGCTGGAAAAACCGCTGGCCCCTTGTAGCCCCAGGTCACGCCGGGTTCCCTATATAATGGTATATAGAGGGGGTTTAAGGCAATCTGTCACCTAAACGTTGCTTATATACTGCGAATGTACAGATAATAAATACATTGTGTTCCCAGAATATAAACAAATGGTTTCAAAGTCTCTCCTGATTATGACATCACCTTGTGGCTTGAAATGCAAATTACCCATTACTCATTGCAAATGCATTAATTTGCATATCAAGTCACAGGTGATGTCATAATTACGAGACAGACACATTCCTCTCATGTTATGCATTTGCTGACACAATATTCAATGGATGCATGCTATCAGGACACACTGATAGAGCTGGACAGGAATCCCCCATTCCTCCTGAAGTCAAGTTATTTGGGGGGTTCCTGAAACCTCTGAGTCCCCCCCCAATTTGTTATCACTGAGTGACAGTTACCTCTCTAGGAGTCTGGCAAACTACATCCAGCAGGTACAGAATTGTGTCTTGCACCGCCACCTAGTGGCCACTGAGAATAGGGTCCGTGTAGCCTGTCACCCTCTGCCAGAAGTATTTATTAATCCAAGTGTGACTTCTCAGGGACTGGCTGCTCTCTCCTCTCTCTCCCAGACTGCAAGCAACGTGTGGAGCTGAGCAGGAACCATACTATTCCTGAGTATAGTACCACAGCAGCAGTCACCCTGTGCATGAATGGAGCCTGAGAGTTGTAGGGAGGGATCTGCATAGTCATCACACAGAGGACATCTCCCCAATCTGGAGCTGGGGTGGAGCTGGCTGTATTGGAGGGTGGGCTGCAGTCCCTATAGTTGTGTGTAATGTTTTACAGGCAGTACAGTCTGAGAGGGGTCCAGGAAATCACAGCAGGAGGAGAGCAAAGTCTTTAAAGACAGGAAAGAGTGTGATGCTCCCCAAATACTGCCACACCTGGGTAATTATTGCTGATTCCACAGTGGGGCAAATCTAGCTGTGTGCACCATACAGGCATTCAGTATCTGTCTTTAGATTAAGGAATCTGGAAAACCCAGGATTTGTTTTTCATGATTTCTGTTATTTCAGGAGGTGGTCTGAAATATCCAGGGGGAGGGAGAGGCAGGTGACCACCTCTGTCTCCTCATCTTCCAGGGAGCTGAGAAGTACACTGCTGGAGGAACCTTCTCCCTGGAGGTGATGGGTGAAGATGGAGATATGTTCCCCAGTGGGATGAGACACTCTGGACATGTTCACTGAGAACCTTTGCAGAGATGGATGTGGAAACCTTGTGCCCCAGGGGTGAGTGCTCTGGTTATACATTCAACTTGTCATGGAGTGACCCCAGCTTGGAGAATGAGACTAAACACCAGGTGGGGAACCAGACCAGGGACCCTCTGAAGAGGAATGAAGAGGTGGCCAAGGTGGAGGTGACAGTGCTGGCTCTCATCCTGTTCCTGGCTTTGGCTGGGAATATCTGTGTCCTAATTGGGATCCACATCAATAGACACAAGCACTCCCGTATGTACTTCTTCATGAAGCATCTCAGCATTGCAGACCTGATGGTCGCTCTGTTCCAGGTTCTTCCTCAGCTTATTTGGGACATCACCTTCAGGTTCTATGCCCCTGATTTCCTCTGCAGGCTGGTCACCTACCTACAGGTGGTGGGGATGTTTGCATCCACCTACATGCTCCTACTCATGTCCCTGGACAGGTGTCTGGCCATTTGTCAACCCTTGAGATCTTTGCACAGAAGATCTGACTGTGTCTATGTCCTTCTCACCTGGATTATCAGCTTTCTGCTCAGCATCCCACAGATCCACATCTTCTCCCTCAGGGAAGTAGGGAATGGGGTCTATGACTGCAGAGCAGATTTCATCCAACCCTGGGGTATCAAAGCCTATATCACTTGGATCACCTTGTCTGTCTACATCATCCCAGTGGTCATACTCAGCATCTGCTATGGACTCATCAGCTACAAGATTTGGCAGAATATTCGCCTGAAGACTGTATGTGAGAGTAATGTCAAGCTGAGTTCAAGCAGGAGGGTAACCCTCTCTAGGGTAAGCAGTGTCAGACTTATCTCCAAGGCCAAAATCAGGACAGTCAAAATGACATTCATCATAGTGTTGGCGTATATCATCTGTTGGACTCCTTTCTTTTTCGTCCAGATGTGGTCTGTCTGGGATCCAAATGCCCCAAAAGAAGGTAAGACATGTTATTTTATACTGTGTATTTTTTGTGCAATTTAATAAAGTCGGAATAATGACAATCTTTGTGTGGGGAGGTGTTTTCAGGGGTGGGTAAGGGGCAGATTGTGGGGTGACACTGAATACAAAGGAGCCATACACCTTTATTCAAGCAGGGATATGAGTAATATCAGACCTGTCAGGATTGTTAGTGGGCATCTCTGCAATAAATACATTGGGACCACCTAACCAACCAATCAGGCAGCAGTCTCCTCTGGGTGGCAGTGGAGGGAGGATTGTCCCCTGTAGAGATTTTGGTTTGAGTAAAGTGCTGCATCATTAGGGGGCTCCTAATAGGGGCTAAAACACTTGTGCCTGATTCATCACTAGTAAATGAATCACTAGTCTCTGTCTCTGTTGAGCACACATGCCCTGCGCCCCTTTAGCCCTCACTAGTCCCTCTCTATTAAGATTTTGCAGCCAGATAAGTTTTCAGATATCACAGGCTTTTGTGTGAGTGGAATGAGGAGATTTACAGCCCTGTCTGGAGGCCGAGCAATAGATTTATCCCAATTTCTCCAATGAGCAACTGAGATTTAAATACACCAGGGTGAATGCTGTAATAAAGAGGGGGCTACACTTCCACCCAAAGTTACCCTATCTGTATCTGTATTGTCATTTAATAAAGTCCATGGCAGGGACAAAGTGGTGTAAACAGCAGGGACATTACACTGGTTTCTATGGAAACTGCTCCCCTTCTAGAACTTTGGCCCCACATTTGGCCCCAGTAAGAAGTCTAGTGTTAAGTTTGAGCTTCTGGATGGTCAGGGAGCTGGTTTATATACTGGAAGTACAATTAGTCAGTTTGCCTGATCCTCGCTTTCTGATATGATACACTTGTGTTTTCTTGTTGTGAGAGGTTGTTTTGGTTTTTTTTATTGGGGGGGGGGGAGGTTACAGGATCTCTGAAGGGTCTTATTTCTGCAGAGCTGACATTTCAGTAAATGATCCCTTCTCAGTATCACCATCATCCAAGGACAGGAATAAACCAGAAGCTGCTAACACATAAAACAGACCTTGCAGAGATTATACCAAAACACAGATTTGACTTGTTTGCAGTTTTTTCATCCTGTTCCTGTAAATAAATAATATCTGCTGCAGAGTTGGATTTATTCTATGTTTTGCTCCTTTCCCCCCTGTATGTTTCATTATGTTTTACCAGATTTTCATGGATCACTTTATGAACTTCATATTTCCCTAATTCCAGGATCCGAATCCCTCCTCCCCATTTACTAAAATATATTAAATCAGACAGTAACACTATCAGCACACCTTGCTTTAACCCTTACAGCGCTGATATACTTTAAGCATTGCAGTAAAGTTGATCTATACCTGGGCTATTGTGTTTAATCGAAAACCATTTGCCCCAGCACTGAAACATCTGCAGGGCTAATAATCTAGCAAGGGGCAGATTGTCACCACGAGTGACACAAATTGTTAAGTGATTGGCACCATGTGCACATATAGGGGGGCACTGGACTTCTATAGGATTCCATAAGCAGCCCCTGCCTTGTATAATACAGCGTTGGTGAAGCAGCAGACACATTGACCTAGGTCCATGGAGGTGAATCCAGTTATTATCTATGTTCCATGTAGTTGTCATGCTGATTATTTAATATGACAAGTCATTCACTGATATTGTGAATCTTTCTATTATATCCAGAATAATGGATCACTTGTGCATCTCTAGTGTCAGCTATGTGTCTAAATCCCTTAATATCCAATGATGGTTTAGAGCTGGGGGGGCTCTGTGGATCTGGGTGCTCTGTGGAGCTGGGGGTGTCCTGTGGAGCTGGGTGCTCTGTGGAGCTGGGTGCTCTGTGGAGCTGGGGGTGCTCTGTGGAACTGGGGGTGTCCTGTGGAGCTGGGGGTGTCCTGTGGAGCTGGGGGTGTCCTGTGGAGTTGGGTGCTCTGTGGAGCTGGGGGTGTCCTGTGGAGCTGGGGGTGTCCTGTGGAGCTGGGGGTGCTCTGTGGAGCTGGGGGTGCTCTGTGGAGCTGGGGGTGTCCTGTGGAGCTGGGGGTGCTCTGTGGAACTGGGGGTGCTCTGTGGAGCTGGGGGTGCTCTGTGGAACTGGGGGTGCTCTGTGGAGCTGGGGGTGTCCTGTGGAGCTGGGGGTGCTCTGTGGAGCTTGGGGTGTCCTGTGGAGCTGGGGGTGCTCTGTGGAGCAGGGGGTGTCCTGTGGAGCTGGGTGGTCTGTGGAGCTGGGGGTGCTCTGTGGAGCTGGGGGTGCTCTGCGGAGCTGGGGGTGTCCTGTGGAGCTGGGGCTGCTCTGTGGAGCTGGGGGTGCTCTTCGGAGCTGGGGGTGTCCTGTGGAGCTGGGGGTGTTCTGTGGAGCTGGGGGTGTCCTGTGGAGCTGGGTGCTTTGTGGAGCTGGGGGTGTCCTGTGGAGCTGGGTTTTCCTGTGGAGCTGGGGGTGCTTTGTTGAGCTGGGGGTGCTCTGTGGAGCTGGGTGCTTTGTGGAGCTGGGGGTGTCCTGTGGAGCTGGGGATGTCCTGTGGAGCTGGGGTGTCCTGTGGAGCTGGGGTGTCCTGTGGAGCTGGGGGTTAGATGTTAGCAGGGAATTTCATGCTGCATTAGGGTCTTTATAGACCAGATTATACGAGTGATGGGTAATATCACTGGTTCTTTACTGGTCAGGTGAAGTCATCATTCTACACTTTGCATTAATACCTGGAAGGGAGACAGGTGAGGTCAATCTAACAGGTAGCTCATTAAACCAGATCTCCTTTACCTCTGTCCCAGCCCAATGCTGGCTGGGGGGCATAGACTAGGTCAGAGCAATCAGTTGTACCCTTTCATGTCTGGATGAAAGAAAAGATATAAGCAGCAACTTCAATTAAGTCACACGGCCGTCTCTGATTCTCTCTGTAACTTGGAATCAGCATCTTCCTCCCTAGAAACTGTCAAACACATCAGCATCTTTTCTGCCCTGGATTCAGTCTCCCCCCACTAGCAGGGCATATTTCATCCTCATTAGCAGCCCCAGCCCAGAAATGAATGAACACATTGGAATGAAGCATGCTGGTTATTAGTTCCTGGATGAATGAAGCATGCTGGTTATTAGTTCTTGGATGAATGAAGCATGATGGTTATTAGTTCATGGATGAAAGAAGCATGCTGGTTATTAGTTCCTGGATGAAAGACGCATGCTGGTTATTAGTTCCTGGATGAATGAAGCATGCTGGTTATTAGTTCCTGGGTGAAAGAAGCATGCTGGTTATTCGTTCCTGGATGAATGAAGCATGCTGGTTATTAGTTCCTGGATGAATGAAGCATGCTGGTTATTCGTTCCTGGATGAAAGAAGCCTGCTGGTTATTAGTTCCTGGGTGAAAGAAGCATGCTGGTTATTAGTTCCTGGATGAATGAAGCATGCTGGTTATTAGTTCCTTGATGAATGAAGCATGCTGGTTATTAGTTCCTGGATGAAAGACGCATGCTGGTTATTAGTTCCTGGATGAATGAAGCATGCTGGTTATTAGTTCCTTGATGAATGAAGCATGCTGGTTATTAGTTCCTGGATGAAAGAAGCATGCTGGTTATTAGTTCCTTGATGAATGAAGCATGCTGGTTATTAGTTCCTTGATGAATGAAGCATGCTGGTTATTAGTTCCTGGATGAAAGAAGCATGCTGGTTATTAGTTCCTGGATGAATGAAGCATGCTGGTTATTAGTTCCTGGGTGAAAGAAGCATGCTGGTTATTAGTTCCTGGATGAATGAAGCATGCTGGTTATTCGTTCCTGGATCAATGTAGCATGCTGGTTATTCGTTCCTGGATCAATGTAGCATGCTGGTTATTCGTTCCTGGATGAAAGAAGCATGCTGGTTATTAGTTCCTTGATGAATGAAGCATGCTGTTTATTCGTTCCTGGATCAATGTAGCATGCTGGTTATTCGTTCCTGGATCAATGTAGCATGCTGGTTATTAGTTCCTGGGTGAAAGAAGCATGCTGGTTATTAGTTCCTGGATGAAAGAAGCATGCTGGTTATTAGTTCCTGGATGAATGAAGCATGCTGGTTATTAGTTCCTTGATGAATGAAGCATGCTGGTTATTAGTTCCTGGATGAATGAAGCATGCTGGTTATTAGTTCCTGGATGAATGAAGCATGCTGGTTATTAGTTCCTGGATGAATGAAGCATGCTGGTTATTAGTTCCTGGATGAATGAAGCATGCTGGTTATTAGTTTCTGGATGAATGAAGCATGCTGGTTATTAGTTCCTGGATGAATGAAGCATGCTGGTTATTAGTTCCTGGATGAATGAAGCATGCTGCTTATTAGTTCCTGGATGAATGAAGCATGCTAGTTATTAGTTCCTGGATGAATGAAGCATGCTGGTTATTAGTTCCTGGATGAATGAAGCATGCTGGTTATTAGTTCCTGGTTGAATGAAGCATGCTGGTTATTAGTTCCTGGTTGAATGAAGCATGCTGGTTATTAGTTCCTGGATCAATGAAGCATGCTGGTTATTAGTTCCTGGATCAATGAAGCATGCTGGTTATTAGTTCCTGGATGAATGAAGCATGCTGGTTATTAGTTCCTGGTTGAATGAAGCATGCTGGTTATTAGTTCCTTGATGAATGAAGCATGCTGGTTATTAGTTCCTGGATGAAAGAAGCATGCTGCTTATTAGTTCCTGGATGAATGAAGCATGCTGGTTATTAGTTCCTGGATGAATGAAGCATGCTGGTTATTAGTTCCTGGTTGAATGAAGCATGCTGGTTATTAGTTCCTTGATGAATGAAGCATGCTGGTTATTAGTTCCTGGATGAATGAAGCATGCTGCTTATTAGTTCCTGGATGAATGAAGCATGCTGGTTATTAGTTCCTGGATGAATGAAGCATGCTGGTTATTAGTTCCTGGATGAATGAAGCATGCTGGTTATTAGTTCCTGGATGAATGAAGCATGCTGGTTATTAGTTCCTGGATGAATGAAGCATGCTGCTTATTAGTTCCTGGATGAATGAAGCATGCTAGTTATTAAATCACTTGTTAGATTCTATAGGTTATGAGAAGAAAGTGATCTGCAGATAAGAGCTGATTGGTCTGTCCAGTCTGCCCATAATGAAGGCTCCTCAGAATAGCCTTATGCATCTCCCTGGAACTCTTAACTCAATTTTAGCAGGGATAAACCAGACCGCTTGAACCAGACAGCAGCACTGCTCCCTGATTAAAGCCTTTGGAATAGTGCTTCAGTTGCCCACTGAAGAAGAAAAAGGCAGTTTTGTAAAGTATATGGGGCTGAGGGAGCTGTGAAAATAATAGATTTGGATCAGACAGTAGAGGGATCTGCCCAATTTACAGCTGTTTTGGTGAAACGGTGTATTTGAATTTGAAATAAAGTAGCTGGAGTTGGAGCAGAAAATATACACACTGAGCTGCACAAGGTATAATAACTCTGTATACTCTCTGTGCTACTGTCACTGTCCGAGCCAAGCAGACAATTACAAATAAACCTTGGTTTCTGTACAGTGAGTCCTCAGATCTGTATAAATCACGTAGAAATTAATTTAATCTGCACATAATTAAGACTACTTGAAAATAGCAGACAAATTTCCATCTCAGGAATCTTTCCCTTCTCAGTGCCCCATCTGTAAATCAAGGTTAACCTGTCAGATTCCAGAGCGGAGAGTTAAAACATTAACCCTATAAACATCTGGAGAATCTGGCAGGGTGACTGCTCTCACCCCTACTCAACAGCAGGACAACTCTTGATAAAGTGTTTTTCACCTGAAAGAATAATCATTAGACATCAGACTTGTGTAAATCAAGTAATTTGTTCATCTAAAAGACTCAATTACATGAATATCTATCAATAGATTGTGACTTCACCAAAATATTCAATTCATTTCAAACTCCAAGCTAAGCCTGGGTGTGTGGAAAACAAATAGTAACATCAATACTGATATTTACATTTCACTGCGGATCCAAAACCATCTTTGTTTCTGTAAACTGTGGCTTTTTTTAGAAGACCCAGTAGGGGATGGGGGGGGGGGGGGGGGGGGGTGGGCTAGATCAGTAATGGAGGGTAAAACAGGATGTCCTGATATTTGGGAGAAAAAATAATGATGTTATTAATTTTTCCTAGTAATGCTAGTCTCCCCCTAAATTTCCTAAGATGATCACAAAACTCGCAGAGCTCCAGCCCCAGGGTTGCAGTACTGATCCTTTGTAAAGGGCCATCAATAGCTTTAAATAGGTTATATTTAAGCATAATAAAGCCAGCTGAGGCAGAATGTGTGATTTTTACGTTAGATATAAGCAGGGATATATCCCCCTGATCTCTGTGCCCTGTTTCCAGTCACGTCAGGCTGTGGAGTCGCCTGCTGATGACATCACTTGTGCCTTAATATGCAGATGACACATTTCCAAATGAAAACCAGTTAATTTGCATATCAAGCCACAGGTGATGTCATAAACAGGAGACACCACACACAATTTAAACATGTTCTTCTCCTAATTTCGCCATTTACTTGCAGGTTTGCACAATGTACAGATCATTTTTCATCATTCTCTTATTAATGCTTGAGGTGATTTCTGGCTGTGTGCTAGCTGTGTGCTGGCTGTGTGCTGGTGGTGCTGGCTGTGTGCTGGCTGTGTGCTGGTGGTGCTGGCTGTGTGCTGGCTGTGTGCTGGCTGTGTGCTGGTGGTGCTGGCTGTGTGCTGGTGGTGCTGGCTGTGTGCTGGCTGTGTGCTGGCTGTGTGCTGGCTGTGTGCTGGTGGTGCTGGCTGTGTGCTGGCTGTGTGCTGGCTGTGTGCTGGTGGTGCTGGCTGTGTGCTGGCTGTGTGCTGGTGGTGCTGGCTGTGTGCTGGCTGTGTGCTGGTGGTGCTGGCTGTGTGCTGGCTGTGTGCTGGTGGTGCTGGCTGTGTGCTGGCTGTGTGCTGGTGGTGCTGGCTGTGTGCTGGCTGTGTGCTGGTGGTGCTGGCTGTGTGCTGGTGGTGCTAGCTGTGTGCTGGCTGTGTGCTGGTGGTGCTGGCTGTGTGCTGGCTGTGTGCTGGTGGTGCTGGCTGTGTGCTGGCTGTGTGCTAGCTGTGTGCTGGTGGTGCTGGTGGTGCTGGCTGTGTGCTGGCTCTGTGCTGGTGGTGCTGGCTGTGTGCTGGTGGTGCTGGCTGTGTGCTGGCTGTGTGCTGGTGGTGCTGGTGGTGCTGGCTGTGTGCTGGCTGTGTGCTAGCTGTGTGCTGGCTGTGTGCTAGCTGTGTGCTGGCTGTGTGCTAGCTGTGTGCTGGCTGTGTGCTAGCTGTGTGCTGGCTGTGTGCTGGCTGTGTGCTGGTGGTGCTGGTGGTGCTGGCTGTGTGCTGGCTGTGTGCTAGCTGTGTGCTGGCTGTGTGCTAGCTGTGTGCTGGCTGTGTGCTGGCTGTGTGCTAGCTGTGTGCTGGCTGTGTGCTAGCTGTGTGCTGGCTGTGTGCTAGCTGTGTGCTGGTGGTGCTGGCTGTGTGCTGGCTGTGTGCTGGCTGTGTGCTGGTGGTGCTGGCTGTGTGCTGGCTGTGTGCTAGCTGTGTGCTGGTGGTGCTGGCTGTGTGCTGGCTGTGTGCTGGCTGTGTGCTGGTGGTGCTGGCTGTGTGCTGGTGGTGCTGGCTGTGTGCTGGTGGTGCTGGCTGTGTGCTGGCTGTGTGCTGGCTGTGTGCTGGTGGTGCTGGCTGTGTGCTGGCTGTGTGCTGGTGGTGCTGGCTGTGTGCTGGTGGTGCTGGTGGTGTTGGCTGTGTGCTGGTGGTGTTGGCTGTGTGCTGGTGGTGTTGGCTGTGTGCTAGCTGTGTGCTGGCTGTGTGCTGGCTCTGTGCTGGTGGTGTTGGCTGTGTGTTGGTGGTGCTGGCTGTGTGCTGGTGGTGCTGGCTGTGTGCTGGTGGTGCTGGTGGTGTTGGCTGTGTGCTGGTGGTGTTGGCTGTGTGCTGGTGGTGTTGGCTGTGTGCTGGTGGTGCTGGCTGTGTGCTGGCTCTGTGCTGGTGGTGTTGGCTGTGTGTTGGTGGTGCTGGCTGTGTGCTGGTGGTGCTGGCTGTGTGCTGGTGGTGCTGGTGGTGTTGGCTGTGTGCTGGTGGTGCTGGCTGTGTGCTGGTGGTGCTGGTGGTGTTGGCTGTGTGCTGGTGGTGCTGGCTGTGTGCTGGTGGTGTTGGCTGTGTGCTGGTGGTGTTGGCTGTGTGCTGGTGGTGCTGGCTGTGTGCTGGTGGTGTTGGCTGTGTGCTGGTGGTGCTGGTGGTGTTGGCTGTGTGCTGGTGGTGCTGGCTTTGTGCTGGTGGTGCTGGCTGTGTGCTGGTGGTGCTGGCTGTGTGCTGGTGGTATTGGCTGTGTGCTGGTGGTGTTGGCTGTGTCTAGGAAAATATTTTTGTATTAAAGTGTTTATTTCTCATTGAATTTTGGCCAAGCTGATCTTCTGGATCCAGCCATCAAATACCTGGAGATAACGGACCAGACAAAGGGGGTATTTATCAGATGAATGTCACAGGGGTTTGTTTCTCAAAAACACAGTTGTCCTTTGTTGTGTGAATGGGGGAGATTGCATCACTTTGCTGTATGTGGATCGTTTATCCAGCAGCAGAGCTAGAAAGCAGGTTGGGAACAGACTGGCCTCTTGCTAATGTGTTTGAAACAGAGTAATCTCAAGTTTTACCTACCGATCTCACTGGTTTATAAATACAAAAATTACTTGTCGGGCCAGGAGGCTGTGTGTAGTGTGTTGTGTGTGTGGTTTGCGTATTGTGCGTGTTGTGTATGTGTTGTGTGTCTTGTGCGTGCTGTGTGTCTTGTGCGTGCTGTGTGTCTTGTGCGTGCTGTGTGTATTGTGTGTGCTGTGTGTGCGCTGTGTGTGCTGTGTGTGCTGTGTGTATTGTGTGTGCTGTGTGTGTGCTGTGTGTGCTGTGTGTATTGTGTGTGCTGTGTGTATTGGGTGTGCTGTGTGTGCGCTGTGTGTGCTGTGTGTGCTGTGTGTATTGTGTGTGCTGTGTGTGTGCTGTGTGTGCTGTGTGTATTGTGTGTGCTGTGTGTATTGGGTGTGCTGTGTGTGTGCTGTGTGTGCTGTGCGTGTTTCAGATATGAATGCTGATTACATTCCCCAGTTTACTGTTTTATCTCCAACATTTCAGCTGAATAAGATCAAACTCTTTTTGTTCTTTGATGTTTTATTCCACATAATATGTTACTATCCGGTGAAGAGATGCTGGGGGTGTCTGTACACAGTGGCCTGTCCACGGACTCCGTCTGTACTAGGGAGGAGGCTATACTGTAATCGCTCTGTCCCTACACCTGGTCACCCCAGGCCAGGGGCGTCACTAGGGTTGGTGTCACCCGGTGCGGTCTGCACCCCCCGCACCCCCCTCGGGACGCCACTGCCCCAGGCGCCAGCACCATGTCCTATTAGCAGCAGGGGTGGGTCAGCCACATTGAGGGAGTCACTGATTAACGTATCAGTGATGCGCCGGGGGAAGTTGTGAGATCCCGGCTTGTGGTGGCTCGTGGTAATGTGAGTGGTGCGAGGCTGGAATAAAAGTTAATGGGAGGGAGGTTTGTGGTGATTAGTGCACAGCTGTTCTGCCTTTTAATGAGGTGCTGGACCAGCTAATTGTCACTGTTACAGGCAGGACACTGGCTAATTATTATAACAAGGACCACGTAATGAGGGTCTCGGGGGAAAGCGGCCCGAATGCTAGGGTTGTATAAAAGGTGTGAGCGCTGGAAGGGTTAACATTATGAGATCCGACACACATATATATATATATATATATATACCCTGCCGCAGCCCACGTCTTAAACCTTCAGCTATACCCTGGTTTAAAGTGGTTGTGTCCGCAGGGAGCCCCCTGCCAATTACTCTGTGAGGAGGTCTGGGGGGATACAACGTCTGGTTATATATCATCTAAGGATGGCCAGGAAGATTTAACACTTCGAGGGTGTCAGACACATTGTTATTCATTCAATACGACAACCACTGGAACTAAAACACACATCAGCAGATTGTAATACAAAGCCAAGAAAACATTGGAGGGTCTGCCTTGTACATGACTCTGGTGGTCCCCCATTGTGCCATAGTCTTCCTCCCTCAACACTTTGTTGTTTCCTTGTGTCCCCTTTTGTATCATTTCTTTGCTCCCTCAGTTTCTGCCCCCCCCCCCCTATTCTCATGGGAGCCCTTTCTTTGTAGCTGTTGTTCTAGAGACCCCCCTCTTTCTGATTGAGCGCTACGTTCTTGGGGAGTTGCTGCATAGTTGGGCTTGGGGTTAATATGTTCACAGCTTGTTCAGTACAGTTTGCCCCAATATCTGTGAGACAAGTGATGTTTGTGTTGCAGTATTAGATGAGATTAATGTACAATACAGAGCAAAGAATCCATCTCCTCCACACATAGCATCGGATACAAGTGAGAGGAAGGCGTCATCTGGTATCGAGACCATCATTTATCATAAACCCTGTATAACCCATTAATACCTGCTCCTGTGCTTTATATTCATCCTAAATAATGGCTACATAACACTTGGTTATATATCTATAGGGTCTAATGCAGGACAGAGCGGTTCTGAATCGCGTTTGCCTGAATATTGCAGGGGTCTGACAGGTCCACTGAATATCCCCCCTCCACATACTGTGGCCTCGTACTCCACCCCCCCCCCCCCCAAAAAAATAATCTTTTCATACTGGTCGACCACCGTATTGTGCAATCAGTCAGCAGATTCCAATGATTCCAATTTTAATGGCCACATACGTTGTGTGCTGGATCCTCAATCTGTTCCTGTAATATACAGTCCTGGATCCTTTCCTTGTTCTCTAACAATGGATTTCAGCCTGAACCAATGATCGTAGACTAGCGTCTCTAATGTAATGAGTCCACTCAATAATGGGGGAATTGAGACAGGAACTTCAAACTTAGGGCCAAAGTAGCTGAGTTTAAAGCTCACCCATTCATCTGGATGGTCACACTGGGCACCGTGTAGTGGGTGTTAATGTGGTTACTAAAGGGGCAGGAGTAGGGTGGTACCATGTGTAAATAATACAGCGTGCAAAGCACAAGTCAAATTATTATCAGCCTCGGAGCAGCCCCACATCTTCCAGGGTTTGGCTGTGAGATTCATATACCTCCAGACAGATGCTATTAACCAGGGATGTACTAAGGCACTTTCTGCTCACAGTGCGAGCCAGCCAGGAACAAAGAAGCTCGGAATAAATCTGCATTTTTTTTTAGCCTCATAGAGTCCTTGCCTGGTTATAGCACATTCATCTGTGCAGTGCAAGGAATTTACATATTACCTCTGCTACCCGACTTGTGCATGTAAAGTCATCTCTGTGTAATTAGCAATGGAGGCTGGCATGGTCCCAAGCTGTATGAGCCATTCGGAGTTCCCCTTCTCTCTCTTGGCAAGGTCACACAAGACCTGCACACATGTTGGGATGAATACAAGGAGCAGTGAGATCGCTGGTGGGTATTTATTACTGTGGAAGATCTGGGATTTTCTAGTTAGGACTATGCCATCGGATCAATAACAGCAGGAGAAGCCAACCGTGTAGAAGACTTAATGAGGAGAAACAGTCTTGGCGGACATCTACAGTGTGTACGCCGCAGTCACCTTGGGCAGCTGGTCCCAACGGGACTCGAGTGGAAGGCAACGTTTTTGAGTTTGAAAATCAGATCTTGCCCTTGACACAACTGTCTGCAAAAAAAGTGATGTTTTCCATCAAGTATAAATGTTTAAACAGAACTGCACATGAAAGAATAGATATAAATAAAGTACCTTATTGAGCCCTCTTTGCTCTGAATAGCTGTATTAGGGGACAGACCTGTTGGGTCAAATCTTCCAAAGATTCAAAAACAACATGTCCGCCCCCCTGAGAGAGATGTAAAGAGTAATAAATGGTTCAATAAGGTACTATATGTGTTTGCTTTTATTAAAGCATTTCTATTCATCATATCTGCAATTCTTCCATTAAATTAGAGTTATCCTGTAAGGAATGAATGACAGGCCACTGGTCTCAGAAATGGTAGGAAGTAATCGTATCTATTTATCAGTAGAGAGGCCCCTCACCATCGCTGGGCTCGTTCAGTTAAAGAGTCTTCTTCAGGCTCGCCTCAGGTAATTCTGAGTTTATCACTTGAGAATCACGATCTTGGGGTTTAAACAAACTTCCACCTACACAGCAATGTGAGCCATTCACTGGATGGAGTCTACATCAAAAGCCAGAAGCAATGTGTATAGGAACTGTAACCTAGAGCTATACACAAGGCACAGGACTCATCATGGAGCAATCACCATGGAAACCAATGCAATACTGCACTAATTGCACCAGCGTTCAAACTGTGTCTGAGAAAGGTGCAACTCTACGGCTCTAGTTATTTAAGATCACCCCCCCCCCCCCCCATCAGGGTACACCACTGCTTGCACTTCTGGGAGGTCAGTCTGGAGAGATTAAGGGGGCAGGGGTGGCCTAGTATAAGAGATAAATAGTGTAAAGAATATTCCAATTTCTACCTGTGATACAGTTGGTTTAATACCAGGGAGAGAATGATAAATGGCACCATTCATTTATACAGTAATTACTACTGTTACATCTAATTACAATTAAAGTTCACAAGTGACTCACAGGAGAAAGAAACAAAACATCATTAACATACAAAATGCATAAACTGATATATCTGACACTGAATGTAGGGGCTCAGCTGGGGGTCTAACTGTTATCTGACAAGCAGGATTTATAGTTACTGTATGTTATCTTTGATTGTCAGCTCTTGCGTCACAGGCCAGCGCGTGAGACATCCTCTGTATGTTGTTTTTAGCTATGTCGTGGCTGTACGTGGAATGTGACCGTGACTCCTATATATTGTTATTCAGTTATCAGCTCCCCGTCATCTCCAGCCATTGTTCTGATCAGGATCCTTGAAGGAACTCTCCAGAGCAGCAAGATCTTTCTACGATTAGAAGAGACCTTTTGTTAACCTAGAGACCACCTAGTCATGTGTAGATAGCGCTGTGATGCCAAGCGCATAGTTGGCAGTAGTAATCTCATTATTCCCATTGTAAGAGAGCGTGACTGAGAGAGAAAGCGATTTGTCAGGTGCTAATGTCCAAGGGGGTCTCACTCAGTTCAGGTAACATTGGAACTGACTCTCTTGGAACAGACAGCAGGTCAATGAAGCTCCTGCATCCTGTGGAGCTCTGTGATCCCAGGAGCATGTACCATGATGGAGCAGAGAGCTAGAGAGTGTATCTGAGCAGTCTATGCTCTGTGTTGTGTGAGAAGCATGTGCTCTGCAAAGCTAACATACTGTATTCAGTGCTGGGATACAGGCCAGTGTCTGGGTTTATTTGATTCCCCTGAATATGGCTCTGACCTCCTCCTAATGAGAGTGTCTCTAAAGGAAATTAGCCTTAGCTTCCTCCTGGTGCATCAGGCTCCTGGAAAAAGAGTGTTTTGACTCCAGTCCCTGGGACCCAGCGCTCATTTACACCAGCACATCAGACTGATAGCTCAGTGTAACATGCAGATCCTCAGTGTGAATCACCTGCCTCCTGCAGATGGAGATTGTGACGTGGTTTAGTTTCTTTGCCTCCTGTGTTGTCTCGAGTTGAACATCCAGAGGTAAAACATTTCAGAGCATTGAACAGAACCCTGGAGCTCACTGGGACAGAGCGGAGAGAACGTTACACTCAGCCTCTCTGGTAATTATCTGGAAAGGTTTTAATCTTTCACACGAGTCAGTTCAGTAGAGACGTGTGATCAGAAGAATCTACAGAAACGAAACCTGGGGAAATCTTACGGACAACCTGAATTATCTGCTTATTATACCATTCTGAAAGCTGCCAAGGTTACCCAGACAGCAAGGAGATCGGCCATACTGTGCAGCCCATGTACTAACTTGTCTAGTTTATCACTGATTATCAGCTTGCCTCCATCAAACCCTGATTCAGGCTCATTGTCCGTGGTAATCGGCCTGTGCACAATCTATCCAAGAGATTGCAAGCTCTGTAAACGAGACCAGTGCAGTTCAAGTTTTATTTCTATCCCGCGATAAGGAGTGAGGAGTGGGATTTTTTTTTTCCTGGAGATCTCCCTACTAAAGTCTTGAGTAATACAAAGTGGGACCGGATTCGGGAGTGAAAAAGTTTAATCCCTGCAATGGTTGCGATATGTGGAAAAAGGGGCCGTCCTACTGCAAAGTGGGCGTGGCTCTATCAGAAAGTGGGTGGAGCAGGGACATAGGGTGGGTGGAGCCAAACACTGCTCCTCTGGTAGTAAGACTGCAGAGTTAGGGAATAGGACTAAGAAAGCTCTGGCCTCCTGATCAAGCTGACGGATATGGCTATGGATAACCATTGGTATACAGCTGATGTGGAGTAAAAATAGGGCAATGGGGCCAGCAGCTTATATAGTCTAACTGCATTGCCTAGCTATCTGAGCTAGCACAGTCCTCTCCTGCACTCTGTTTAGGGTGTGTTAATTAGATTGTGAGCTTCTCAGGTTAGGGTCCCTAGTGATGTTTTTTTTATTTGTTTCCGCAAGTCTTGAATTTCTTTGTTTCTCATCATTTTATGCACAAAAGAGAATGAGCAGGACAAACACTGCCATCTGCAGGCCACTGGGGGAACTGCTGCGCCATAACGCACTGCGCTCCAAATCCCGTTAACCCCTCCATGCCACGAAATCACGTACCTGGAGGCTGTGCTATGGCTCTCCTTTTATCTGCTGAAGGTTCATGGGGATTTGGACTATAGCAGAACGTGTGCCAGAGGTTTTCTTTTCCTTGAGATCACCCCACATACCACCAGAGCCCCCTCAACATCTTCATAAGGATCATCAGTGTGACACATCATGCCAGAACTTCAATCCGTAACAATATTAGAATCACATTTAGGCACCTCCCCCTATAACATGTAGATACTCCATGAAGCAGACCAGTTCTGATTCCCATACTATGACCCGTCTCCCATTTTTATTCCAGACTCTTCTTCTTCAGTTTCTCCTTCTTGCTGTTTTTCCTTTCGTTGCTCCATCTCGCTGTCTCCATCTTCTCCACATCTCTCCATATATCATGCTGGTGACCGCAGACAGATGCCAGATGTATCTTCTCCTTTGCCAAAAAATCTAAAACTATTTCTAAAACTACTTCTACCCCATATATTATTTTCACCCCATGCAGTAGGAGTGGACACCTGCTGAGCCTTTGGTCCTTCAGGGCCAATCTGTATGACATTCCGCATTATTCTACCTCTGTGAGGCACTGTTGGTTTTTGTTGACTGAGAAGCCAATGAGTGCAGACTTAGACTCTGCAAAGGTTAGGTATTTTATGTATACAAAGAGGTGTTACTGATGACCCGTCTCCCACTCACACACTGCACATTACTGTGAGGTTTATTGCTGTGGAGTTTGTGATACACTCACACGCGGCATGTTACTGTGAGTTGTATTGCTGTGGCGTCTGTGATACTCACACTGCACATTACTGGGAGTTTTATTGCTGTGGAGTCTGTGATACACTCACACACTGCACAATACTGGGAGTTTTATTGCTGTGGAGTCTGTGATACACTCACACACTGCACATTACTGGGAGTATTGTTGCTGTGGAGTATGTGATACACTCACACACTGCACATTACTGAGAGTTTTATTGCTGTGGAGTCTGTGATACACTCACATGCTGCACATTACTGAGAGTTTTATTGCTGTGGAGTCTGTGATACACTCACATGCTGCACATTACTGTGAGTTTTATTGCTGGGGAGTCTGTGAGACACTCACACTGCACATTACTGAGAGTTTTATTGCTGTGGAGTCTGTGATACACTCACATGCTGCACATTACTGTGATTTGTATTGCTGGGGAGTCTGTGAGACACTCACACTGCACATTACTGTGAGTTTTATTGCTGTGGAGTCTGTGATACACTCACACACTGCACATTACTGAGAGTTTTATTGCTGTGGAGTCTGTGATACACTCACATGCTGCACATTACTGTTAGTTTTATTGCTGTGGAGTCTGTGATACTCTCACACACTGCGCATTACTGAGCGTTTTATTGCTGTGGAGTCTGTGATCCACTCACACACTGCACATTACTGTGAGTTTTATTGCTGTGGAGTCTGTGATACACTCACACACTGCACATTACTGTGAGTTTTATTGCGGTGGAGTCTGTGATACACTCACACACTGCACATTACTGAGAGTTTTATTGCTGTGGAGTCTGTGATACACTCACACACTGCACATTACTGTGAGTTTTATTGCTGTGGTGTCTGTGATACACTCACACACTGCATGTTACTGGGAGTTTTATTGCTGTGGAGTCTGTGATACACTCACACACTGCACATTACTGTGAGTTTTATTGCTGTGGAGTCTGTGCTATACTCACACGCTGCACATTACTGTGAGTTGTATTGCTGTGGCGTCTGTGATACTCATACTGCACATTACTGTGAGTTTTATTGCTGTGTAGTCTGTGATACACTCACACACTGCACATTACTGGGAGTTTTATTGCTGTGGCGTCTGTGATACTCACACTGCACATTACTGTGAGTTTTATTGCTGTGGAGTCTGTGATACACTCACACACTGCACATTACTGTTAGTTTTATTGCTGTGGAGTCTGTGATACACTCACACACTGCACATTACTGTTAGTTTTATTGCTGTGTAGTCTGTGATACACTCACACACTGCACATTACTGTTAGTTTTATTGCTGTGGAGTCTATGATACACTCACACGCTGCACATTACTGTGAGTTGTATTGCTGTGGCGTCTGTGATACTCACACTGCACATTACTGTGAGTTTTATTGCTGTGTAGTCTGTGATACACTCACACACTGCACATTACTGTGAGTTTTATTGCTGTGTAGTCTATGATACACTCACACGCTGCACATTACTGTGAGTTTTATTGCTGAGGAGTCTGTGATACACTCACACACTGCACATTACTGTTAGTTTTATTGCTGTGGAGTCTGTGATACACTCACACACTGCACATTACTGTTAGTTTTATTGCTGTGGAGTCTGTGATACACTCACACACTGCACATTACTGTTAGTTTTATTGCTGTGGAGTCTGTGATATACTCACACTGCACATTACTGTGATACACTCACACACTGCACAATACTGTGATACACTCACACACTGCACATTACTGTGATACACTCACACACTGCACATTACTGTGAGTTTTATTGCTGTGTAGTCTGTGATACACTCACACACTGCACATTACTGTTAGTTTTATTGCTGTGGAGTCTGTGATACGCTCACATACTGCACATTACTGTGATGCACTCACACACTGCACATTACTGTGATACACTCACACGCTGCACATTACTGTGATGCACTCACACACTGCACATTACTGTGATACACTCACACACTGCACATTACTGTGATACACTCACACACTGCACATTACTGTGATACACTCACAAGCTACACATTACTGTGATACACTCACACACTGCCCATTACTGTGATACACTCACACACTGCACATTACTGTGATACACTCACACACTGCACATTACTGTGATACACTCACACACTGCACATTACTGTGATACACTCACACACTGCACATTACTGTGATACACTCACACACTACACATTACTGTGATACACTCACACACTGCACATTACTGTGATACACTCACACACTGCACATTACTGTGATACACTCACACGCTACACATTACTGTGATACACTCACACACTGCCCATTACTGTGATACACTCACACACTGCACATTACTGTGATACACTCACACGCTACACATTACTGTGATACACTCACACACTGCCCATTACTGTGATACACTCACACACTGCACATTACTGTGATACACTCACACACTGCACATTACTGTGATACACTCACACACTGCACATTACTGTGATACACTCACACACTGCACATTACTGTGATGCACTCACACACTGCACATTACTGTGATACACTCACACACTGCACATTACTGTGATACACTCACACACTGCACATTACTGTGATACACTCACATACTGCACATTACTGTGATACACTCACACACTGCACATTACTGTGATGCACTCACACACTGCACATTACTGTGATACACTCACACACTGCACATTACTGTGATACACTCACACACTGCACATTACTGTGATACACTCACACACTGCACAATACTGTGATACACTCACACGCTACACATTACTGTGATACACTCACACACTGCACCTTACTGTGATACACACACACACTGCCCATTACTGTGATACACTCACACACTGCACATTACTGTGATACACTCATACACTGCACATTACTGTGATACACTCACACACTGCACATTACTGTGATACACTCACACGCTGCACATTACTGTGATACACTCACATACTGCACATTACTGTGATACACTCACACACTGCACATTACTGTGATACACTCACATACTGCACATTACTGTGATACACTCACACACTGCACATTACTGTGATGCACTCACACACTGCACATTACTGTGATACACTCACATACTGCACATTACTGTGATACACTCACATACTGCACATTACTGTGATACACTCACACACTGCACATTACTGTGATACACTCACACACTGCACATTACTGTTAGTTTTATTGCTGTGGAGTCTGTGATACACTCACATACTGCACATTACTGTGATACACTCACACACTGCACATTACTGTGATACACTCACACACTGCACATTACTGTGATACACTCACACACTGCACATTACTGTGTTACACTCACATACTGCACATTACTGTGATACACTCACACACTGCACATTACTGTGATACACTCACACACTGCACATTACTGTGATACACTCACAAACTGCACATTACTGTGATACACTCACATACTGCACATTACTGTGATACACTCACATACTGCACATTACTGTGATACACTCACACACTGCACATTACTGTGATACACTCACACACTGCACATTACTGTTAGTTTTATCGCTGTGGAGTCTGTGATACACTCACACACTGCACATTACTATGAGTTTTATTGCTGTGGAGTCTGTGATACACTCACACGCTGCACATTACTGTTAGTTTTATTGCTGTGGAGTCTGTGATACACTCACACACTGCACATTAATGTGAGTTTTATTGCTGTGTAGTCTGTGATACACTCACACACTGCACATTACTGTTAGTTTTATTGCTGTGGAGTCTGTGATACACTCACACACTGCACATTACTGTGAGCTTTATTGCTGTGTAGTCTGTGATACACTCACACGCTGCACATTACTGTTAGTTTTATTGCTGTGGAGTTTGTGATACCCTCACACACTGCACATTACTGGGAGTTTTATTGCTGTGGAGTCTGTGATGCACTCACACACTGCACATTACTGTGAGTTTTATTGCGGTGGAGTCTGTGATACACTCACACACTGCACATTACTGAGAGTTTTATTGCGGTGGAGTCTGTGATACACTCACACACTGCACATTACTGTGAGTTTTATTGCGGTGGAGTCTGTGATACACTCACACACTGCACATTACTGTGAGTTTTATTGCTGTGAAGTCTGTGATACACTCACACGCTGCACATTACTGGGATACACTCACACACTGCACATTACTGTGATACTCTCACACGCTGCACATTACTGTTATACACTCACACACTTTAGAAAACAAGAGATTTAGTTTCCAATGTGGGACTATGTATCTAAAGCAATATCCTGGGAGAGGTTGGACCCTTTCATTTGCATGCCATGTTAGATATACAGCTTTTCTCTGCTAATTCATATCTGGAGTAAATCAGTAACAAACAGCTCAACCATTTTATAAAAACTGCTCCATGTTCTTTGATTTTTAGGAAGTAATTATTGGCTGCCACAGACGGCTCTGGCTGCACTGCTGGCATATTAAATTCTGTTGTCCAATTTGTGAAGATCAAAGCATTAAATGTACCGGGGGCGCTGGGGGCGCTGGGAAGCTGAGGAGCTGAGGCTGCAGCCGCGCTGATTTCTTATTAGAAGATTGAATATAATAAATACAGGGTTCTACTCAATATGCACTAATCTGTTCCGAATTGGATTCCGATTGGGCATATTGGCTGAATCAAAGGGAGGGACCCCCATCTACTGAATATGCCTCAATTCAGGTCCGAATCAGCAATTTGGGCTGTTTGTAAACTGAAGTATTGGAGGTGTTCCGATCAGAAATTTTGCTATTGTATAGCTTCCATGCCTTCCAGATATATTAGCTTCTATCAGTTTATAGTTAGCCAGGGTGGTATAGTATAGCTTCCACGTCAGCCAGCTATATTAGCTTCTAGCAGTTTATAGTTAGCCAGGTTGGTATAGTATAGCTTCCATGCCAGACAGATATTTCAGCTTCTATCAGTTTATAGTTAGCCAGGGTGGTATAGTATAGCTTCCATGCCTTCCAGATATATTAGCTTCTGTCAGTTTATAGTTAGCCAGGGTGGTATAGTATAGCTTCCATGCCAGACAGATATTTTAGCTTCTATCAGTTTATAGTTAGCCAGGGTGGAATAGTATAGCTCCCAGTAGTATATAATTAGCTACACTTAGATTGTGGTAATGTGATTCTCCCATAAGTATGTAGTTAACCAGATATTAGTATGGGGTTCAGCATATCTCCCATCAGTATATTGTTAGCAAGACATAGAAAGAAGCCCCCAGCCAGCTGAGAAATCCCACGAAGGTTTGCTCCTTGGAGGGAGGCTTGTGTTAGCTTTCTTAGCAGACCTTTGGCTGGGTGACTGTAATTCCCAAGATCCAGACATACTGCTCACAAGATGCTGTATCTCAGAGTTGCATGTTATCATCACTGCGCCATTCTCCCCGAGGTGAGAGCCTCACCCGCCTCACCCTCATTACTGCTCTGGCCTTGCTGACGCTGTACTGTTCAGATCTGCAGGATCTAGTTGCTCTAGATACATATCTCATACACCATTCCCTTCCTAAAAATACCCGTGCTGCATATGGGACAGAGAGGACCTCACAGCCGACACTAGATGCCAGACAGCTGTTTGGGCTTTGATGGCAGTGTCTCCATGGAAGTAGAGGTCCTGCTTAACACTCGTCACCCCCCCCCCCCCCCCCCGTTATCCCCTATATAACTGATCAGCTGTGTATTAGATACGGTACAGGAGCGTCAATCCTCTACTTCAGAATGTAATCTACATCTTGTGTCACAGGTTTCGATAAAACGCCAAATTACAGGTTAAAAAACAACTGTCTGGAAAAAAAAAATAACTTTTACTGAATTGAAAAATTACATAAAATGTAGGAATTTTACATAAAAATGGTTTAATGACAGAATACAAATAAAGCACCTTGTAAGCCATCTTTACTAGATATAAACACATTTCTGATGACAGTTGTCATTTACAAATAAAACCATCCTTGAAATTGTTAAAAGTCCCAGATTCAGTTGTTGGGGTCTTGAAAGTGAGCTGGGATTTGGTGGCCAATTCCCATAAGCATGGTCAGGTGTGAGTACATACCCCTGCATAGCTGCCAACATCGGCCATGTATCCAGGGACACATATTTGTTCCACATGCTGCAGAAAGATCATGCAAAGTGCAGGCCGGCAGTATGTAGGATGGATATACACACCTACACAATCCAATTAATTAATCAGGGTGGCGATCTCATAGTGTGTCTGTGTATACATAATACATGCTGCCGGGCTGCACATTGCATGCTCTTTCTGCAGCATGTGGAACAAATATGTGTCCCTGCAAACATGGCCGATGCTGGCACCTAGGCCCCTGATGCTGGCACCTAGGCCCCTGCAGCATGGCAACATGGAAACTTGTGTGGACATCATAACTTTGCTCCCCCTATCATGCAGGCAGCCTGTAAGTGATGGAGGAGATGGATATCAATGGATTAAGCTCTGTAGTAATAATTAGTTTAATCTCCCCTGACGGCTCCAGGTCAATGCTTGGGAAGTATTGTATTATATGATAACCACTCATTATTAACCAGAGTCTCTGTCCCCTCCGCAGCCTCCCTCTTTATCATCGCCATGCTCCTTGGGAGCTTGAACAGCTGCTGCAACCCGTGGATCTACATGCTGTTCACCGGCCACCTGTTTCACGACCTGTTGCAGCGCTTCCTATGCTGCTCTGCCCGCTACCTGAAGTCAAGGCAGCAAGGGAGCGACCTGAGTGCAAGCAGGAAGAGTAACTCCTCCACCTTCGTTCTGAGCCGCAAGAGCTCCAGCCAAAAGAGCATAGCTCAGCCCTCCACCCCGTGAGTCTCCCTGCCTGTGTCATATAGCAGGATGGAGTATTCTCCCCTTCCCCTCAAATGAACACGACGTGTATCTTTCCCGGGGGGGGGGGGGGGGGGGTTACAGAGCTGAGGCAGAGCCGGTCTCTGTCTGTGTCAGTATGCGCTTGGCCAATCAGAGTGGGAGCTCGACCAGCTCTTCTGATCACTCTGTATGCACGAACAGTGACAAACAGAGGAGACCGTCGCCCACCAAAGAGACCGGCACCCACCAGACCAGGCCGTCTGCTTCCTGGGGAAACATGGCAGCTGCCTGTCAGAGGATAAACTGGCAGGTACTAATCAGAAGTACTATGTAGAATTACTATCATCAGATGTGCTATCAGACGTACTATCTGACGTACTATCAGAAGTACTATCAGACGTACTATCATCAGAAGTACTATCAGACGTACTATCAGACGTGCTATCAGACGTACTATCAGACGTACTATCAGAAGTACTATCAGACGTACTATCATCAGAAGTACTATCAGACGTACTATCAGACGTACTATCAGACGTACTATCAGACGTACTATCAGACGTACTATCAAAAGTACTATCAGACGTGCTATCATCAGAAGTACTATCAGACGTACTATCATCAGATGTGCTATCAGAAGTGCTATCAGACGTACTATCAGAAGTACTATCAGACGTGCTATCAGACGTACTATCAGACGTACTATCAGACGTGCTATCAGACGTGCTATCAGACGTACTATAAGAAGTGCTATCAGACGTGCTATCAGACGTGCTATCAGACGTACTATAAGAAGTGCTATCAGACGTGCTATCAGACGTACTATCAGAAGTACTATCAGGCGTACTATCAGACGTACTATCAGAAGTACTATCAGACGTACTATCAGACGTACTATCAGACGTACTATCAGACGTACTATCAGACGTACTATCAGACGTACTATCAGACGTACTATCAGAAGTACTATCAGACGTACTATCAGACGTGCTATCAGACGTACTATCAGAAGTGCTATCAGAAGTACTATCAGAAGTACTATCAGACGTACTATCAGACATACTTTCAGACATACTATCAGAAGTACTATCAGAAGTACTATCAGAAGTACTATCAGACGTACTATCAGAAGTACTATCAGACGTACTATCAGAAGTGCTATCAGACGTACTATCAGACGTACTATCAGACGTACTATCATCAGATGTGCTATCAGACGTACTATCAGACGTACTATCAGACGTGCTATCAGACGTACTATCAGACGTACTATCAGACGTACTATCAGAAGTACTATCAGACATACTATCAGACGTACTATCAGACGTACTATCAGACCTACTATCAGACGTGCTATCAGACGTACTATCAGAAGTACTATCAGACATACTATCAGAAGTGCTATCAGAAGTACTATCAGAAGTACTATCAGACGTACTATCAGAAGTACTATCAGAAGTGCTATCAGACGTACTATCAGACGTACTATCAGACGTACTATCAGACCTACTATCAGACGTGCTATCAGACGTACTATCAGACGTACTATCAGACGTACTATCAGACCTACTATCAGACATACTATCAGACGTACTATCAGAAGTGCTATCATCTGACGTGCTATCAGAAGTACTATCAGAAGTACTATCATCAGATGTGCTATCAGAAGTACTATCAGACGTACTATCATCAAAAATAATATCAAAAGTACTATGAGAAGTACCTTCCAGTTCATCCTCATACTAGGGGTAACTAATGTTTTTCTTGAGCATCTCCCTGTGACTATTCTGCCTGATTCTGCAGCCGTGGGAAGTACAGTCATCACGTTCTGCCTGACACATGCTCATTGATTAAAGTAAACCATCCAAAACCACAGGACCAACAGTGACTTTATTATAAAGATCCTGCTGCAAAGAAAAGTTCTGTCATTTTATTTAATTCTCTTTTTACCCCTACAGACTCTCTCTGATTAAGGGCTGTAACTAGGAGACGGAGGCTGAAGAACATACAATGAGAAAATAAAGATATATTATAAATATATAGATATATAAATATATGTCACATTTTTATTTTAAGGAATTGGAGAAGAGGCCGATGTTTCAGATAAACAGATATTCACTATAGATGGGATAATAGTAACTTATTATAAAGCTTCACTTATTATTAATCAACACGCTGTCCAGTAAGTTTATTTGATAAACCTTCACACGTGTCACTCTGAGACCTCCAGCGGAACATGTATGTATATGTGCACGTCTGTATGCAAGGATTTAATGGCACACGCTATAGTAGGGGTATGTAGGGCATGGGGCCCCCAGAAGGGAAAGATATATATTAAGGTAAATATAATGAAAAATGGCCAAAGATCAGTTAATGCTCTAGAATAATATTTTGGGTTATAAAAACATCCTAATGGGACATAACGTCACTCAGACCTGTGATTGACAGCTCTTCCCATAATGACTGACAGATCTGCATTTAAGTGATTCACAGCTCTACCTCAAAGTGATTGACATATCTCCATCATATTGATTGACAGGCTATCCCCCATTTAATCACAGAGTAGAAGGTGGAGTTACACAGCCACGTAATCACAGAGTAGAAGGTGGAGTTACACGGCAACGTAATCACAGAGTAGAAGGTGGAGTTACACGGCAACGTAATCACAGAGTAGAAGGGGGAGTTAGATGGCCACGTAATCACAGAGTAGAAGGTGGAGTTACACGGCCACCAAATCACAGAGTAGAAGGTGGAGTTACACGGCCACGTAATCACAGAGTAGAAGGTGGAGTTACACGGCCACCAAATCACAGAGTAGAAGGTGGAGTTACACGGCCACGTAATCACAGAGTAGAAGGTGGAGTTACACGGCCACCAAATCACAGAGTAGAAGGTGGAGTTACACGGCAACGTAATCACAGAGTAGAAGGTGGAGTTAAACGGCCGGGTAATCACAGAGTAGAAGGTGGAGTTACATGGCCACGTAATCACAGAGTAGAAGGTGGAGTTACACGGCCACCAAATCACAGAGTAGAAGGTGGAGTTACACGGCCACCAAATCACAGAGTAGAAGGTGGAGTTACACGGCAACGTAATCACAGAGTAGAAGGTGGAGTTACACGGCCACCAAATCACAGAGTAGAAGGTGGAGTTACACGGCCACGTAATCACAGAGTAGAAGGTGGAGTTACATGGCCACGTAATCACAGAGTAGAAGGTGGAGTTACACGGCCACGTAATCACAGAGTAGAAGATGGAGTTACACGGCAACGTAATCACAGAGTAGAAGGTGGAGTTACACGGCAACGTAATCACAGAGTAGAAGATGGAGTTACACGGCAACGTAATCACAGAGTAGAAGGTGGAGTTACACGGCAACGTAATCACAGAGTAGAAGGTGGAGTTACACGGCCACCAAATCACAGAGTAGAAGGTGGAGTTACACGGCCACGTAATCACAGAGTAGAAGGTGGAGTTACATGGCCACGTAATCACAGAGTAGAAGGTGGAGTTACATGGCCACGTAATCACAGAGTAGAAGTTGGAGTTACATGGCCACGTAATCACAGAGTAGAAGGTGGAGTTACACGGCCACGTAATCACAGAGTAGAAGGTGGAGTTACATGGCCACGTAATCACAGAGTAGAAGGTGGAGTTACCGGTGTAAAGATATATTGAGTAATTTCTTCAGATTAGTCACTTTCCACCTCAGTCGGAATCTTTAACACAAAGGTTCAGGTACAAAGCCCAAACTGCTGAGTCCCCGCAGCCATATTATTCTCAATAAATGACCTTTACATCTGTCCTACTATCGATGCCAGCCTGCCTCGGGATAATCAGGACTTCTCAGGAAAAGGTTTGTATGCAGGGCTATGTATCTCCAGGGGGGCTATCTATCTCCAGGGGGCTATCTCCAGGGGGGCTATCTCCAGGGGGGCTATCTATCTCCAGGGGGGCTATCTATCTCCAGGGGGGCTATCTATCTCCAGGGGGCTATCTCCAGGGGGGGCTATCTCCAGGGGGGCTATCTATCTCCAGGGGGCTATCTCCAGGGGGGCTATCTATCTCCAGGGGGCTATCTCCAGGGGGGCTATCTCCAGGGGGACTATCTATCTCCAGGGGGGCTATCTCCAGGGGGCTATCTCCAGGGGGGCTATCTCCAGGGGGCTCTCCCCTCATACTGATTCATTTATTCTCATCTAGAGCTTAATGAAACTAGAAACAAGGATCAGTCTGCACATGACAAGGAAACTGCAGCTAGGGAGACACATCATTAGATGAGCACACGCACCCCAATAAACTCCAGAGACACTGACTACTACATGGGTAATGCTTCTGGCTTTCTGTATTCATGAAGAAGGACCAGGGAATGTTTCTATCGTTCTGGATATTCTAGAGCTCACTTATCCAGGAAAATGAGAATTAGATATTGATCTGATTTATCTAGACTGAGAAGGGAAAACGAAGAACTGCTTGTTATGTAAGTGGTTATTTCTAGAAGTCAGTTCTGGGGTAAAGCTATAAAAGTGGAGCAGGCACCATGGCAACCAATAGAATGTTCTGCAGTCACCATGGGAACCAATAGAATGTTCTGCAGTCACCATGGGAACCAGTAGAATGTTCTGCAGTCACCATGGGAACCAATAGAATGTTCTGCAGTCACCATGGGAACCAGTAGAATGTTCTGCAGTCACCATGGGAACCAATAGAATGTTCTGCAGTCACCATGGGAACCAATAGAATGTTCTGCAGTCACCATGGGAACCAATAGAATGTTCTGCAGTCACCATGGGAACCAGTAGAATGTTCTGCAGTCACCATGGGAACCAATAGAATGTTCTGCAGTCACCATGGGAACCAATAGAATGTTCTGCAGTCACCATGGGAACCAATAGAATGTTCTGCAGTCACCATGGGAACCAATAGAATGTTCTGCAGTCACCATGGGAACCAGTAGAATGTTCTGCAGTCACCATGGGAACCAGTAGAATGTTCTGCAGTCACCATGGGAACCAATAGAATGTTCTGCAGTCACCATGGGAACCAATAGAATGTTCTGCAGTCACCATGGGAACCAATAGAATGTTCTGCAGTCACCATGGGAACCAGTAGAATGTTCTGCAGTCACCATGGGAACCAATAGAATGTTCTGAAGTCACCATGGGAACCAGTAGAATGTTCTGCAGTCACCATGGGAACCAATAGAATGTTCTGCAGTAACCATGGGAACCAGTAGAATGTTCTGCAGTCACCATGGGAACCAGTAGAATGTTCTGCAGTCACCATGGGAACCAGTAGAATGTTCCTGCTGATTACATCACTTTTAGACTTTCCCGTATATTTTCATGTTATAAGGTGAATATAGAGCCATATTATAGACCTATTAGTAAGTTTCCTGTTGGACTATTATTCTCCTATTCCCTTTGGTGGGAATGATGGGAATGATGTGCTTTGGATCATGGGAATAGCCTAGTTGGTTTTCGCCTATTTATAGTGTTTGATGTGTTTTTGCTTTTCCATGAGATTTGTACAAAATAAAGAGAAAAATAAACAAAATGTGGCTGTAGCATCCAATATATGCTTTCTATACGTATGTACATATATGTATATATAAATATAGGGTGTGTATTGTATATTTAAATGGAGCACTCACTGTATATGAAACCAGTGGCCAAATCACTTTTTGAGTAATACTCTGATTGTATGTGTCCACTTTGAACCATCGGATCACTGTCTTTATCGTTAACCCTGTCTGCACCAAACCAATGGGTTTAACTCAGCGATATGATTGGGAATCTGAAAGTTACACTGTATTCCTCTCGCGGATTATTCCTTCTTCCTCTGAGTTTTGTTCATCACTCTCTGTAAATATATTTTTTGTAAAATCTCTTTTGTGTCAGGTTCTTTATTAAGACCCCCTGATTTTATTTGGAGCCGGAAATATTTTTAAAAAATGTTCTTTGTTGTTAATAAAATAATTAAATAAATCTAGCTCTCTCCAATCAGACTTGCATTGTATTTCTTGGAGTACTATGTGTGTTTAGGCAGTGTGTAACATGATATAATATGATTACTACACAGACAGGTATAGAAAAAGTAGAAGAAGACAGACATAACTCTGCACAGAAACAAATAGACTTGGCAGGAGAGAGATGCTTCTCTGCTTCATAGTGTGAAATTAGTAGGTCAGAGGTGTAAAAGTAACATCAGAATGTATTACTTTACAGAGGGGATATGGATGCATGGAATGGTCTTCCATCAGAAGGGGTAGAGGTATTGTGAAGGTGTTAATGAAGTCAGGCTACTCAGCACATCAAAGTGAGGGGATTTTAATTCCAGCCGCTGTTTGCAACATTTCGACCTCTAAAGGTATTTTTTTTTTAATAAAAAAGAAATAAGAAAGAAAAAGAAATGTGTAATAGAGTCATCTGTCTGAGCCAGACAGAGTGTGGCACTCCCACGTTATACCTTTATACTTATTATTCTCTGTATTACTCGGATTGGTGATATTGTCATAACTCAGGTAAGCAGACCCCTCACTCACACCTTACTTCCCTCAATAAAAACAACAAATCTAATCTATGTTATACCATTTTTATATATAACGATGTGAGAAACGTGTCAGGTCCTTTATCCATTCAACATCTGAAATAGTGTTTGTCTAAACTATTTGCAGTGAATCTACGTTTTATTTGTCATTATAACTTTATTATATATTAAATTATTGTTTATGTATTTTATGTGTTGTGTGTATATCTAAGCGCTCTCTTAAACTTACCCCGCTACATACAGTTGGGTAACACTCAACAGTGCAAGTGTAAAAAGAGGGGTTCACCAACCACTACAGACGAACCACTTGTAATCTGTGCTAAAGTCAGGCTATCCTAAACTAGGCAGATAGAGACCTTACATGTAGATTGGCAGCCTAGAGGCAAAGCCGGCCATATGGGAGTCCTATCTCTGGCACTACTTTCACCACAATTATGTTACTTAGAGGGGCATGTACTAAAAAAACGCAAATATATTTTATGTGCAAAACTATTTTTGCCCTTTGCTTCTATTGCAATGTACTAAGCATTTAACACTCAAATAGTACATACTAGCAAATTGAGAATAAAACCAGGCATTTTTGCAAATATTTTTTCTACCTCTTTTGATAAAAGCTGGTGTCATTTTCTCACGCAAATAAGAATTATTTTTCACAAAATATTAGCAAAACTCTTTAGCGTGTGCAAATCTAAACGGAAAAATGCACGCTAAATAAGAATAAACATGAGAGGCGCAAATCAGGGGGGGAGCACAAAAAGTACAAATAGTTCTCCTTACTCATGTTTTACCTACTTTTTTTTCCACTGCACTTGTTTAGTACATGACCCCCTTAATCAAGACACCAGTATGTGCCAGAACGTCGTATACTCTACAACTCTGCAGATTTAATGTCTATGGTTTCAAGAAATGAGTTGAAGATGAAAAATGCATGTTTAGCTGTAAACTGTCTCCAACAAAGCTAGCACTCCCTGATTGGTGCCTTCACTTTCAGCACATGATACAAGAGCAATATTGCAATTACAGAAGCAGTTACCACTCAGCCCAGGTATGTTGGGAGCAAAGATTCCATGACTTCTGACAGAGGTGGCTCTCTGCCTGATTTAATGCTTGCTGCTGTTCTTTGGAAGATTTAGTTTGTCAGATACTTTAGCCAGTAACAGAGAGTAATGATCTCTGTAATCATGTGGCAGAGAAACTGGGACTTCAAAGCATTCATGGAAGCCTTTGGCAGCTCAGCGGGGGACATATTCTAAATAATTTGTAAGTTTGCTTTGGTAACACAGCATCTCCTGGCTTTTCTGCTGGTGCATGCACTGCAGATTGTCATTGATTAACCATCCCATCTGTCTGCTCTCATGACTTGTACTATTGCTTAATTCACAGAAAACACATTGGAAGGATCTTCCAGTCAGACTAATATCCACATGAGCAGTCCATGGAGGGCAAGACTTTCTTTTTTCTCTTAATATCTATAACCCTCTCATGACCAACCATGGTAATTGTTTCATATCATTGGTTCCTTTGGCTAAATATCTATTCTCTTTTAATCCCTTGCAAAGTTTCACATAATCCACTAATAATAATTCATCCAAGTCTTTATATATTTCTCCTCGTAATCTGTAAACCCATTACCTATAACTCCTGCTATTAATCCGACTTGTCAAATAAGAAGCTGGTCATAATAATACAGCTGCCATAAATATATATATATATATATATATATATATATATATATACATACACAAGTCAAGAACTATCTCGGAATGCAACAAAACCTTTATCATAGATCTAGAAAACCAGGGCTAAACTATACAGAAAATAACAATTGCTAAATTTTCTGGATGGAATTTTGACCACATCACTATTGTTCGATGTTGCCACAGCTGTCGAGAACAGGATTGGCTAATGTCATGGTGTATGGGATGAATGTCAATCCAACCTTTTGCTGCTATCTAAAAAACATCACTGGATAACTAAGCCGATGAGCTACTTTCATCATGGAAGTAAAAGCAAACCACAGATTGAAAGAAACAGTTGCAAGTTGGGCACTTGTCAATTAAAATATTAATATTAGAGGTGTTTGGCAAAGGCGCCTTTATGAAAAAAACAGTGTAACAGAGAAAAACAACAGCACAACGAAACACACAGGTCATTTTGAAACAATAGCAAGGACGTGTAAAACGAGAGGAGGACGCATTGTTGAGAAAGAGAGACATAAGGTGAGTAATGGAGGCACTGTTGAGAACAAAAATGATAATGTACAATAGGGAAAGAGAAAAATGAAAGCAGCTGTAAACTAGGAGAAGGAATGCGGTAAAATAAAAGGAATAATTATAATAAAATAAGAGGAGCCCATTTGCCACCATCAATCCCAGAAATTCTGGGGTGTTTGCTTAGAAGAATCAGTTGAAGAAGCAGTTGATTTTCTGTCAGTTACATACATGTGTAAGTTTTAGTTTTCCTTAGTTCTTTATATTAATATAATAGGTATGGTATTAAAAAAAACAATAGTAAATTACAAGCTGTACAACGGATATAATCATATATATTAGATATTCACTCAGTGGTCAGTGGAAAAGATAATATTTAAATGATATCGAAGTGGTCCAAATGTACACCAGATATATGTAATGGATACCCCAGAATTCAGTGTTCCCTGGCAAGAGGGAGTTGCATTTCAGGTTTAATTATTGAACTCCATAAACTATATCAGGGCAATCAGTCTCTCACCTGTGAAGAGCTGGGGCTGAGACACATAAACTGTGAGCCTGAGAGACTGTTCAATCTGGAAAGCAAGCAATGGTATTTTGAAAGTCTTTATTTAGTTTGTTTTTGAACTGCTTAGCTGCCCAGTAGAAAAGAGATAGAACTTTATGGGTGGAGCAGGATTTTATTTGCATTGTTTCAATGTTTTGTTATGCCTGAAGTACGGCCTGCATGCTGAATAATGCATGTCACATATTGGGTAAAGAGACTTTTTTTTTTGGTGCTTTATGGGCTAAGACCTGGTCAGCCTGCCACAAGTGGAATATGTGTCGTACTTTATTAAGCTTACATTTCATGCTCACAGTTTCTGTGTCTCATCCCAACTCTTCACAGGTCAGAGACTGATTGCCGTCTGCATAGGGTTTATGCAGCTCCCTAATTAGTGCTCTAAGAGCAACTTGAAATTTAACTCTCTCTAATCACCGAACACGGGAAGTGTAATTCTGGAGTGAATATAGCGGTGTTCACTAACAATGTGACAGCGCCATTTTGTCCCTGGTTGGCTCCATTTTTTAGCTGCAAACTGTTGCCACCAAACCTGCACCTACTGACACATTTCCACATAAACCCGTGTTTTGTAGACTTTGTAAAATCTCTACTAGGGACAGAAAATATGGGGCAGTATGTGCAGGTACAGTGTGAGACCCTGGTCAGATCGATGAGTTACACTGTTTTCTGTACAGTCACTCGGATAGCACTAAAGATTTTCCCAAGAGCGTCAAACAGTGGGTCACAGAAAGTGCGGATGCATAGTGAAAATGTCCTGCCCACACACTGGATCTCTATGTTGTAGCTCTTGACACAGGGCACCACTGCCCAGATGTGGCAAAATGATATAAGTGCAAAGAGTACACCCCAGAGGATGGAGAGGGGGATGCCAATGACAGCAGAGAGTATGCGATAACACCAGTACTTGGTCAGGGTAAACGTGGCAAAGCTGGCTTTCCACACACCATCAAAACTGTGAGTTCCCTGTGGCTCTGCAATCACGTCTTCAAAATCCACCTACAACAGGACAGAGAGAAGGAGAATTTAAATAATAAGAAAACAGAGTTCATTATTCAGAAGATATACCGTTCTTTCGGTTTAAGTTGAGAGACACACACATTATGAAGGCACTGCTGAGATACCTAAACAATGCGGCAGTAAAATTAGAGTGAGACATTACCAAGGAAGACAGAGGAAACTAGCAGTAATGGAAGTAGATTTAGTAAACTTTAATGGTCACCTTTGTTTTTTGTGCAATGTGTATGTGATGAGCAATTTCCATTGATTTACAAGGGTATCTTTGTCTATTTGGCTCAGAAAGTTGCACAAAAGAGAGAAAAATAATAAGGACATTGTATTTTTTGATATTTTAAACATGTATAGAATAAACAGAACCAAATGAAATGGGATAAATACAATATATAACAGGTTTTTTTTTTTTCATAATAAGTAAAGAAAGGAAAAAAGAGAGAAGGGGAGGAAAAGGAATAAGAGCATGGAGGATGGAAAGGAGGTAAAAAGGTACAGATAGAAAAAGAAGACAGATAAGGGTGATCCAAGAAATGAATCACCCTCACCCTAAAGTGTTACAAAAATTTGTGACCAAACTCCACTCACTCTCAAGATGTGCTTTTTTTTTTTATTTAACTTTTTGAGAGCACAAAGCTTGATGACAACTGGTAAAAATTAACTGATCTCCAAAAAAAAGGATGAGTTAAATCTGCACTGGCTGATTAATGCACCTGGTATATGCACGAACAGTGCTCCATATAGCACAGAAATGGTTAATCTATAAATAAAAATGTTGGGGGAGCCACAGGGACCCCCCAACAAATAAAAAACATTTTTTGGCCCACAAGAGCTCCCACCGACCCTATTAAACAAGCGAAAATTGACCATATAATTGGTTGTAATGGGAATTCCAAACTTTAGGCCAATGTAGCCGAGTTCTAAAAATACTCCAGTGCAAATGAATGGGAGAATGTTTCCAACGCTGGCTACACTGCCCTTAACTCTGAAATTCCCATCTCATTCCCCTGCTATTCTCTCTTTATTTAGTAGATCCTCATGTTTTTCTTTCCAGTATTCACAATAAACATTCTCACAAAATCGTGACCTCTGATGGTGAAGCTGGTGAGTTTAGTTATTTGCAATGCATGCCTGGCACTCGGTGAGGATCTATCTGTTACAGATTATCCACTAATGGCTGTAATAGGCAGTGTGGTCAGTATTATCATATAGACATTGTGTTCTAAATCTTTGAGGCATTACTCAGGGCAGCAGCAAATGCCGTTATAATCAATTATTTTTATGTCTTTCCTTCAAGGAGAAAAAAATAACTGCATACTGCAGAGATGAGTCTGTGTCCTATATATACACATATACTTATATAGTGTCCTGTACTGGATCATACAAAGGAAATAGAAGGCACGGCTATTATCCTCTGCCATCTGCAGTATTGGTAATCTCTACTGGCTACAACGCATACAAATAACCCTTATATGTCTGTCTGTGTTTTGCTCTCTCTATCTATCACTCTCTCTCCCCTGCTCTCTCTCTCTATCTATCACTCTCTCTCCCCTGCTCTCTCTCTCTATCTATCACTCTCTCTCCCCTTCTCTCTCTATCTATCACTCTCTCTCCCCTGCTCTCTCTATCTATCACTCTCTCTCCCCTGCTCTCTCTATCTATCACTCTCTCTCCCCTGCTCTCTCTATCTATCACTCTCCCCTGCTCTCTCTATCTATCACTCTCCCCTGCTCTCTCTATCTATCACTCTCCCCTGCTCTCTCTATCTATCACTCTCTCTCCCCTGCTCTCTCTATCTATCACTCTCCCCTGCTCTCTCTATCTATCACTCTCTCTCCCCTGCTCTCTCTATCTATCACTCTCCCCTGCTCTCTCTATCTATCACTCTCCCCTGCT
>JAYKOZ010000026.1:0-30443 GCA_036172795.1 Pelodytes ibericus
GGTTTCTTGCAAACTGTTGTAATTTCACCTAGCTGTAAGTATTATACATTTTAAGCAATGCAAAATGTAAAGTTCCTTGAAATCACATTAATATGCATTAACATTTGGAAGATGCAATTTGGGCACCAGACAGTCCCTTTATAAGAGCATACACTAAACCTGTCCAGGCCCTTCTTGTATCCACTAATATGCAGGATCTTGTTTTCACATTGTTCCTTCCAGTTTTTTTTTAATCGTATTTGCACGACTGTAAGATGACCCTGATTATAAGACGTCCCCCCCAAACATTGGATATTCATTTCGGAAAAAAATAAAATAAAATATATATCCTTGTAATTTAATTGCGGGGTTTTGTGGCTTAACCAGGTGTCAATTCAGTGACAAGAATTTTTGCTTTGTACTCTTGACACCATGGTGAGAGTTCATCTATTTTGGGTTGAAGGCATATGTTGCAATGGACACGAGAGAGACCCTTATTGAAAGTGATTTATGTTACCATTGGTTTTCTTAAAAAAATAAACTTCATAAACATAAATATTAATTTATATATATATATATATATATATATATATATATTTATATATATACAGGTACATAGATTGAAAATAAGCAACAATCTTACATAATTAGTAACACATTCAAATTCATTTTTGTTTTTAAAAGAAATAAATCAGCAAATGTCGTAAATATAAATATTTATTTATTAAATGTATGACAAGTGCAGAAACAGATTGAATAAATAAGCAATAATAAATATTACATAATATCTAATACATAAACATAAATTAATATATATTAATATACTAATATTCATTTTCAATGAATAAAACTCTTAATGGCGTTACTTGTGTAGTCTCTCATAGAGAAACTTAAACTTTATAAAAGTAATAGAAACATAGAAACATAGAATGTGTCGGCAGATAAGAACCATTCGGTCCATCTAGTCTGCCCAAATTTTTTTTTTTTTGAGTACTTTTATTAGTCCCCCTTTTCAGGTCTAATAGCTAGGATAGCCTTGTGTCTATCCCACGCATGCTTAAAATCCTTGACTGTGTTTACCTCTACCACTTCTGCTGGCAGGCTATTCCATACATCCACTACCCTCTCAGTAAAGTAATACTTCCTGATATTACTTTTAAATCGTTGCCCCTCTAATTTAAGACTATGTCCTCTAGTTGTGGTAGTTTTTCTTCTTTTAAATATACTCTCTTCCTTTACTGTGTTGATTCCCTTTATGTATTTAAATGTTTCTATCATATCCCCCCTGTTGCGTCTTTCCTCCAAGCTATACATGTTAAGATGCTTTAACCTTTCCTGGTAAGTTTTATCCTTCAACCCATGAACCAGTTTAGTAGCCCTTCTCTGAACTCTCTCCAAAGTATCAATATCCTTCTGGAGATACGGTCTCCAGTACTGCGTACAATACTCCAAGTGAGGTCTCACCAGTGCTCTGTACAATGGCATGAGCACTTCCCTCTTCCTACTGCTAATACCTCTCCCTATGCAACCAAGCATTCTGCTAGCATTTCCTGCTGCTCTATTGCATTGCCTACCTACCTTCAAGTCCTCTGAAATTATTACTCCTAAATCCCTTTCCTCAGATGTTGAGGTTAGGACTGTACCAAATAGTCTATATTCTGCTTTTGGGTTTTTACGCCCAAGGTGCATAATCTTGCACTTGTCCACATTAAATGCCAGTTGCCACTGCTCTGACCATTTTTCTAGTTTAGCTAAATCATTTGCCATTTGGCTTATCCCTCCATGAATATCAACCCTGCTGCAAATCTTTGTATCATCAGCAAAAAGACATACTTTACCAACAAGACCTTCTGCAATATCGCTAATAAAAATATTAAAGAGAATGGGTCCAAGAACAGATCCCTGAGGTACCCCACTAGTAACAAGACCTTGCATCGAATATACCCCATTGACTACAACCCTCTGTTGCCTGTCACTCAGCCATTGTCTAATCCATTCAACAATATTGAAATCCAAACTCAAAGATTTCAGTTTATTGATAAGCCTTCTATGTGCGACAGTGTCAAAAGCCTTACTGAAATCTAGGTAAGCAATGTCTACTGCACCACCCTGATCTATTATTTTAGTTACCCAATCAAAAAAATCAATAAGATTAGTTTGGCATGATCTCCCTGAAGTAAACCCATGCTGTCTCTGATCTTGAAATCCAAGCGACTTTAGATGTTCAACAATCCTATTCTTTAACAAGGTTTCCATTATTTTCCCCACTACTGAAGTAAGACTTACTGGTCTATAGTTGCCCGCCTCCTCCTTACTACCTTTCTTGTGAATGGGCACAACATTAGCTAATTTCCAATCTTCTGGAACTACTCCTGTTAACAATGATTGGTTAAATAAATCTGTTAACGGTTTTGCTAGTACACCACTAAGTTCTTTTAATAACTTTGGATGTATCCCATCAGGTCCCATCGACTTATTTGTCTTTACTTTAGACAGCTGAAGTAAAACCTCTTCCTCTGTAAACTTACATGCATCAAAAGACTCATTAGTCTTTTTCCCTAAATGAGGTCCCTTACCCTCATTTTCATTTGTAAAAAATGAACAAAAATATTCATTAAGGCAGTCTGCCAAGCCTTTATCCTCTTCTACATAGCATCCTTCTTTTGTTTTTAATCTAACTAATCCTTGTTTTACTTTCCTTTTCTCATTTATGTATCTAAAAAATGTTTTATCCCCCTTTTTCACTGACTGGGCTATAGTCTCTTCTGAGTGTGCTTTGGAAGCTCTTATAGCTTGCTTTGCCTCTTTCTGCCTACTCTTATAGATCTTTCTATCTTCCTCACTCTGAGTATTTTTATAATTACTAAATGCTAGCTTTTTATTTTTTACTATTTTAGCCACCTCTGCAGAGTACCACAGTGGTTTCTTCAATTTTTTGCTCTTACTGACAAGCCTTATGCAATTTTCTGTTGCCTTCAGTAGTGCAACTTTTAGATAATCCCATTTCTCCTGGACTCCATTTAAATTGCTCCAGTCTGATAATGACTCCTTCACACCTAATCTAATTTTAGAAAAGTCTGTTTTTCTAAAATCTAAAACTTTTGTTTTTGTGTGGTGTGACTGCGTTACTGTTCTTATATTAAACCACACTGTCTGGTGATCACTAGATCCTAAACTTTCACCTACAGTAATATCTGATAACAAATCTCCATTTGTGAACACTAAGTCTAGTATGGCCTGCTTTCGAGTTGGCTCCTCCACTACTTGTTTTAGAGATAATCCAAGTAGGGAGTTTAGGATATGCGTACTCCTGGCGCAAGTAGCTGTTTTGTATTTCCAGTTCACATCAGGAAGATTAAAGTCACCCATGATGATCACTTCTCCCTTCATTGTCATTTTTGCTATTTCCTCAACTAGTAGATTATCTAACTCCTCTATTTGTCCAGGGGGCCTATAAATCACACCTACCCGAGTTACCATATGATTACCAAATTCTAATGTAACCCAAACTGACTCTATGTTCGCCTCACTAACTTGTATTACGTTACATTTTAAGCTATTCCTCACATACAGGGCCACCCCTCCCCCTTTTTTACCTTCTCTGTCTTTTCTATATAAAGAGTACCCTGGTATTGAAATGTCCCAGTCATGTTTTTCATTATACCATGTCTCAGTAACAGCCACTAAATCTACATTCTCAGTTGCCAATATTGTCACAAGTTCATGGATCTTATTCCCTAAACTGCGAGCATTTGTAGACATGACCCTAAGCTTATCATTTTTCAGCACACTGACTACAGGTAACTTCTTTACCTTTTTTGGGGGGCAATTGGATTGATGTTTTATCGCCATTTTGCCCCCCTCTTTTAGTTTAAAAACCTCCTAGCAAAACCTCTGAACTGCTCACTGAGAACATTCGTTCCCTTTTGAGAAAGATGCAAACCATCTTTTTTGTACAGTTCCTTTCTATCCCATAGTGAACTTCCATGAGAAACAAAGCCAAATCCTTGCTCCCGACACCATTCTCCAAGCCACAAGTTGAAGTCCCTAATACGCATCCGTCTATCATTCTGAATGTTATGCACAGGCATAACTTCAGAAAAGGACAGTGTGGACACAACCTGCAGTATATCATTGGCAAGAACACGAAAAGCTTCCTTCACCTCTGAAACCTCATTGCAAGCCAAATCATTTGTCCCTAGATGAACCAGTACATCCAATTCTCCTTCCTGATTTGCTTGCTTAACAATATTAGAAATACGCCTCCTGTCTCTGCGAGCAGTAGCTCCAGGAAGACATCTCACTAAGCCAATACTGTCCAACTCCGCACCTCTTATGATAGAATCGCCCAACAACAACTGCTTTCTATCAGGCCTCACCTTCTCCTTGCACACCTTAGCCACATAGGAGAGTGGTTCCTCAAACTCTGCGTCTGAGCTTGCCTCCACAACACCACTGCACTCTGCAAGTGCTGAAAATGAATTCTGGACAGCCACAGACTGCGGGACATGCCTTTTATCCACAACTCTAAGCCTACCAGATCCAACAGTAATCCACCTGCCATTCCTAGGAAGCCTCTGCGGCAATGGCCTCTGTGGCAGTGACTTCGCAACATTCTCAGCCCGAGTTTGTTTTACAGATAAATTACAAATCTCGGACTTTAAAAATGCAATCTCCTGCTGCAATCTTGAGAACTGTCTACAGATTAGACAGCCTCCAAACCTCCAAAAAATGGAATGTGAAACAAATGCAGAACAATTATCACAGTAAACCAAATCTGCCATTTTAAGAATTTAAATCAAAAAGATCTTTTAGTTTTGCTCACCTCTTGTATACCTCAGACTACCTCCAGAGTATCTCCAGAATATCTCTTAAATATACTCTTTGAAAAGCAGCTCTTAGAATTCAATTCCTTAGCAATTTGAAGCAGGAAATCAGTACAAACCACCACACAATAACTTGACTAAATGAATCTTACTTGTATCAGTAGAAAAGAAGATCTCAGCAAGTTAAAATAATCAAGTCTGTCTCCAGAATATCTCTTAAATATACTCTTTGAAAAGCAGCTCTTAGAAGAGCAGCCAAGCTATTAAATTAGCCAAGCTAATTTCTACTATGCCTTATATACACACACCTACAAGCACCAAGGAAGGTTTTAACACCTGAGTGGGCCTATGCTAATTAGAACCAAACAATGACAAACACCTAAGTATTCAATTCAAATTCCTTAGCAATTTGAAGCAGGAAATCAGTACAAACCACCACACAATAACTTGACTAAATGAATCTTACTTGTATCAGTAGAAAAGAAGATCTCAGCAAGTTAAAATAATCAAGTCTGTCTCCAGAATATCTCTTAAATATACTCTTTGAAAAGCAGCTCTTAGAAGAGCAGCCAAGCTATTAAATTAGCCAAGCTAATTTCTACTATGCCTTATATACACACACCTACAAGCACCAAGGAAGGTTTTAACACCTGAGTGGGCCTATGCTAATTAGAACCAAACAATGACAAACACCTAAGTATTCAATTCAAATTCCTTAGCAATTTGAAGCAGGAAATCAGTACAAACCACCACACAATAACTTGACTAAATGAATCTTACTTGTATCAGTAGAAAAGAAGATCTCAGCAAGTTAAAATAATCAAGTCTGTCTCCAGAATATCTCTTAAATATACTCTTTGAAAAGCAGCTCTTAGAAGAGCAGCCAAGCTATTAAATTAGCCAAGCTAATTTCTACTATGCCTTATATACACACACCTACAAGCACCAAGGAAGGTTTTAACACCTGAGTGGGCCTATGCTAATTAGAACCAAACAATGACAAACACCTAAGTATTCAATTCAAATTCCTTAGCAATTTGAAGCAGGAAATCAGTACAAACCACCACACAATAACTTGACTAAATGAATCTTACTTGTATCAGTAGAAAAGAAGATCTCAGCAAGTTAAAATAATCAAGTCTGTCTCCAGAATATCTCTTAAATATACTCTTTGAAAAGCAGCTCTTAGAAGAGCAGCCAAGCTATTAAATTAGCCAAGCTAATTTCTACTATGCCTTATATACACACACCTACAAGCACCAAGGAAGGTTTTAACACCTGAGTGGGCCTATGCTAATTAGAACCAAACAATGACAAACACCTAAGTATTCAATTCAAATTCCTTAGCAATTTGAAGCAGGAAATCAGTACAAACCACCACACAATAACTTGACTAAATGAATCTTACTTGTATCAGTAGAAAAGAAGATCTCAGCAAGTTAAAATAATCAAGTCTGTCTCCAGAATATCTCTTAAATATACTCTTTGAAAAGCAGCTCTTAGAAGAGCAGCCAAGCTATTAAATTAGCCAAGCTAATTTCTACTATGCCTTATATACACACACCTACAAGCACCAAGGAAGGTTTTAACACCTGAGTGGGCCTATGCTAATTAGAACCAAACAATGACAAACACCTAAGTATTCAATTCAAATTCCTTAGCAATTTGAAGCAGGAAATCAGTACAAACCACCACACAATAACTTGACTAAATGAATCTTACTTGTATCAGTAGAAAAGAAGATCTCAGCAAGTTAAAATAATCAAGTCTGTCTCCAGAATATCTCTTAAATATACTCTTTGAAAAGCAGCTCTTAGAAGAGCAGCCAAGCTATTAAATTAGCCAAGCTAATTTCTACTATGCCTTATATACACACACCTACAAGCACCAAGGAAGGTTTTAACACCTGAGTGGGCCTATGCTAATTAGAACCAAACAATGACAAACACCTAAGTATTCAATTCAAATTCCTTAGCAATTTGAAGCAGGAAATCAGTACAAACCACCACACAATAACTTGACTAAATGAATCTTACTTGTATCAGTAGAAAAGAAGATCTCAGCAAGTTAAAATAATCAAGTCTGTCTCCAGAATATCTCTTAAATATACTCTTTGAAAAGCAGCTCTTAGAAGAGCAGCCAAGCTATTAAATTAGCCAAGCTAATTTCTACTATGCCTTATATACACACACCTACAAGCACCAAGGAAGGTTTTAACACCTGAGTGGGCCTATGCTAATTAGAACCAAACAATGACAAACACCTAAGTATTCAATTCAAATTCCTTAGCAATTTGAAGCAGGAAATCAGTACAAACCACCACACAATAACTTGACTAAATGAATCTTACTTGTATCAGTAGAAAAGAAGATCTCAGCAAGTTAAAATAATCAAGTCTGTCTCCAGAATATCTCTTAAATATACTCTTTGAAAAGCAGCTCTTAGAAGAGCAGCCAAGCTATTAATAACACTTTAAACAGTAAAACGGAATGCTGTTAGGTGATTACTAATCAGTCTTAATAGGGAAACCAACATTCAACATGGCAGATTTAACAAAAACCATGTTTTTGCTCTATTCATTGTGTCTGCCTAACTGCAAAATTTGTTTTATATATTTTAAATGTATTTGTATTGCTTTATGGTGTGAATTGTATGTGGCATGTTCAGTTCCTCATTCATAATAGTATTGCAATGTTAATTAAACTTAACATGCTTTTTGTATGTATTTGTTATGAATTTGGTTGGCACACTGTATACACAACTATTATATTCCTATATCACAACAGACCTCACATTTAACAGCGATGTTATTTATGCCTTGTACTTGGTACATACATGCAGGATTGGGTTTTTGGATCACAGATTATTGTTTGTCAAAAACAAAGAACTCTTTGATAAATGTTTGATCTGCTTTAGACTTCATTCGGACCACTTCATTTCCTCGTTGTGAAGTGCTGATGTACCAGTCAGGATGAGCTAGGGATTCAAAATTGAACGTAGAAGCGTTTGATAACTCATTTTCAGATCTCAGGAAAATGAATCGCTGCAAGTCTTCGTTTGAAATGTCTTTAATGTTTGCAACCTCCTGAAAGAAAGACGAGTTTATTAGAAATATTTCAGCATGGTGTTACATAATCAGTGTAAATGCAGCCTGACGGAGCTACAGCCAATGTAAAATAACAGTCTACATAGCCCCTCAAAACAGGGGTGGCTGACCTTGTCCCCCCTGCTGTTATCAATAGGTTTACTGAGCATGGCCACAGCTGTGGTCTGCAACATATGGAGAGACAACATTTAGTCATCACTAGTCTAGCATCACTGGTTTGAGGGCAGCCAAGGAAAAACAGAATGTGTTAAATCTAGAAAAATCACTGCCAAACGCCCCATGACTTGTTGATTACTTGTGGATAACCTAAGTTGGAAAGAATCTCCCCTTACCTCCACCTTTCTGTGAGGCAAAAAAATATAGCTATGGGCCCTGAAGGGTGTGTAGTCTGATTTGGCAATTGAGAAAACTTTAAACATTCCAGCTGATGTGGACTGTATATCTTATAATGCTAGGTGTGCCACAGAAGCAGCCCATAGCAGCTGGACCACCAGGGAGAACAATGCTATGTGGTAAAGTTTACTTACTTCCAAGTGCAGCTGAGGTTCATCTCCTGCTAAAGTGCAGGACAGGTAGAGATTCCTTCCCGCAAGTCCTAATGTAACGGGCTGTTTCATGCTTCTGTCCAAATTCTGTGACCGATAAAATGACATGCTTATCGTCTCTGAAAAGAAAAACATATGTAAGCAAGTCGCCCCTAATCCATAAACCTATGGAAGTAAATATGTTTGAATATTTATTTAATGTCGTTTTCTGACATTATGGTAATATTAACTTACCTTCTCTCTTTGTGTTCAGGCCTTGAAGGTGAACAGCCACGAGTTGGGCATTGCCTCTGAATTGCTGCAAAGCCATGCACTTTTGTGTAGCATCCCTAATCCAGCATTCACTTGTACTGTGCAAACTGAATCTGGAAGGTGAGGAATGGGTAACGGCTGCATTCTCAATGGAAATGTCCTCTGAAAAAAAGAAATACAGATGATCAGATGGCAATTCTTCCAATGACTTTTTTTTTGGTTTAACAAATGTTTTTTCATTCGTTTCTTTTGCTTCAAGTAAATTGATTTTCCAGAATCCTTAAATGGTACGATTATTCTATCATTGTAATCATTGCAATGCACTGTATTAAACCACATTGCCACCTTCATCCGGCAAATGTTGTACACCACTCAGATGTCACATGCAGTCACACACTCCGGCTAGTCAAGTTTTGCTAGACCTGTTGCTGTCCAACCTCCTGAATTAAATATTCTCATTGTCCATAGTTCCTAAGTGTGCACGATGGCTCTGACAGTGGAACAATCAACAGGAAGATTTTATTGGTTTTCCTAGTCATTGTTCCAATTAAGGAATGTATTCTTGGCATTGTCTCTCTATAAATAGCCCACAATCTTACAGTTCACTTCCGATTTAATAAACTGCCTCTGATCTCTCAGATCCTTACCTTGCACAAAAATGTCATTCAGCAGGTTAATGAGATCTGTGTCTTGGAATAACTTGTGACCACTTATCCCGCTTTTCAATCGCTACCACTAGCACGACGGCTTTCTTGAAGGAGTATGGCGATTCAATGTGATTGGTGACCTGCAGCTGTACGGGAGAGGTGCATGCAGAACAACTGCTGTGACAGGAGAACCACTGGGAATCTTGGATGGTTTTCTGCCAAAAGAGAAATTGGTCAAGTTAGGTATGTTTACATTCTCACTGGACAACACATATTCCAGACCCAATAGAGCTAAACTATTGTACTAAGCAGTGACAGGCTAGAAAGTGAAGGCTCTTGTTATTCATTGCATTGAAATGAGGCTTCACATAGGAAGATCGATTGTAATAGCAGGTAACAACCAATAACCCCATGTGATTTGTCCATAACAAATCCTCCGTATAGCGATAGCCATTCTGTTGCAGTGCTGGCCTTTACTATGTCTACTATAAGTTTATTCCACATAGTTTATACTGTGCCTGAAATTACTAGATTTCAACCTTTACCCCCAAATAGCATATAAACTTATCAGACTAATGACTGCATTATTCTTATTAATTGACTCTCCACATTTTTGATCACATACAGTTTGTTTTGACATTTACCTTGGTTTCGCAGGAATAGTCTTCATAAAAAATGTCTTCATGTTCACTAAAAATGCAACAGAAAAAATAAGCATGCGTTTAGTTTCTTTCTTTTCAGACCCATCTGTGTATATATACCGTATATTAATGTGATCATTATTTTAGCACTTTTATAGTGGTGCAAATTCTGCAGCAATGTGCAAATACCAGCGTTACAAATGTATAATAAATATAAGGTTAGTGCACATTAAATGTAATTAATTCGTAAGTAGTGTTACCTGTAACTGTCCATCAGATAAGAGTCGAATTCTGGTACTTGTGCCATTGTTATTTCTATTTAAACAAAAAAAGGATAATCTGTTAAACCAAATCTTAATCAGTCTGTGTGATCTTTAATTAGATCACTCTGATGTCTATATATGAGACAGCAAGCAAGATGATAAGTACCTGATGTGAACTGATTAGTTAGACTGAGCTCCTGTTACTTCTTGGTGTTTCTAGTCTTTGTCTTTGTCTGCTTTGTGCCTCTCGCTACTGGTGATTTTATATACACCGCTTCCGTCAGATTGTGCAATAATGGATTTCACATTCTACACACGCTGTTTGTTTAAACTGTTGGGAGTGTCCAGGATGTGAGAAAAAAAGGCTGGTTTAAATCAGTCTTTGTACAAGTGACATTTTCCGGAATATATTTGGCTTTTCCTTAAAATTGAAATGTTTAATTATAGGGAATGATAATCCCTTACGTGCTAAACCGTGAGCGTATGCAAAAACTAATTCTTAGAATTTCTTATACTCTTCAGAACTCACAGAGGGAGTAAAAAGACACAGAAAACACAGTGTATAGTATATCCCACAGTATATAGATACGCAATGTATCTTTGGTAAATGCAATCCCATACACAATCCAAATCCCCCCAGTATATTCACAAAGGAGAAGCCTTTCAGGACCAGGGCCAAGACTTGTAGCACTTCCAAGATAGGAGGTCGTTCTTTTCTGTGATATAAAGCCTGTTGATGGTCTGAACAAATTTTAAATATCGCCTCGCTATAGATAAGGAACTAAGAGGAAAAAACAACCGAGGAGGCACCAGAAGTTAATATATACAGCATTACTTTAATACAGGCTGAGTATGCGTTATCTGAAATTGCCTTATCCAAAGTCACCCAAACCTTTTTTGGATTTCACCACAAGTTGCAGATTCCACACACACCTGTCAGAATGCAAGAACACAACAGTTGACAGGGCCATCTTTAACACTGTTTGGACCCCTGGCATGCTTTTGCTTGTACCCCTGGACCCTGACACCCACCCCCCACTACCTGTCATGCAGTCACTCACTCCACCCCAACCCCCCCAAAACACAAAAAACAAACACACACAATTACCACCCAGTGCTGTCTTATATCAGTGGATACCTTAGTAATATAGCCGTGAGTACTTTTATTGTAGTGTTTAATAAGTGTATAATTGCAGCGTATAAAATGTATATATGGAACAAAATGTATGCATTGTGACAATATGGAATTCTGTGCACCTTACATCAGTGATCAAGAAAAAATAAGTAAAAGGGACAGTTCACCTACAGGGTCGGAAATAATATGTTTAGTTAGGGAGTGCATTATGTAAAGTAAAGAAAAAAAACTATATATTTGCTGGGTTATTTATCAGCACAATGTACATATTGATTTTTATCATTTACATGGAAAAACCTTCTCTGGATTTAAGGTCCATTTTAAAGCAGTGGTAAATCCCATATTTATTGTTGGGTTCACTAAAACAAATTGTTATTTTTACTTCACTACCTGGCCTTTCTAGGCTTGCTCCATATAGAAACACTGACAAATCACTTCCTCATTTTTGGGCAAAGAATGTAAGTGCACATATAAGTGCCTGTATGAACACGCTCCTTATGCATGTACTAGGGCAGCAACATTCACAATGCCTTTTATTGGATCTTCGTTTGTGAAACAATTTCAAAGCTTTGTCTGTACATTGCACACTTGCAGTCACTGCTCTCTACATTTATGTATCCGACAACTGGAACCAAATTAAAGCTAAAATTGGTCTTAAGAAAATAATAATTTCTGCCCTACCATTAACTCTGATTAACCATTTGATGGAAAAGATTGACCTAACGAAGTGGATACAGAAAGGTATGGTTCTGATTGATGACCTGATAGAAAACGAGAATATAAAAACCTTTCCTGTTCTTCAAGATCAATTTGATCTTCCATCCCAAGATCTTTTTAACCCCATAACGCATATGGACGTATATATACGTCCTGAAAAGCATGGTCCTTGAGGACAATTAGGACGTATATATACGTCCTCCGTTTTCATGTAGTGTTGTGCTCAGGGGTCAAGTCCTGGGAAAAAAAGTGTGGGAACTCACACAAAATCCACTGCAACCCCCCCCCCCCCCCCTCATATATATTTCACCGAAAATTCTGTGAATTTTGCCCCTCTATGCCAGGATTCTGCCCCTCTATATGCCAGGATTTTGCCCCTCTATTCCAGGATTTTGCCCCTCTATGTCAAGATTTTGCCCCTCTATTCCAGGATTCTGCCCCTCTATATGCCAGGATTTTGCCCCTCTATGTCAGGATTCTGCCCCTCTATATGCCAGGATTTTGCCCCTCTATTCCAGGATTTTGCCCCTCTATATGCCAGGATTTTGCCCTCTATATGCCAGGATTTTGCCCTCTATGTGCCAGGATTTTGCCCTCTATGTGCCAGGATTTTGCCCTCTATGTGCCATGATTTTGCCCCTCTATGCCAGGATTTTGTCCCTCTATTCTATAGTGTGCCAGTCAGATACCAGGAATAGTGTGCCAGTCAGAGACCAGGAATATTGTGCCAGTCAGATACCAGGAATAGTGTGCCAGTCAGATACCAGGAATAGTGTGCCAGTCAGAGCCCAGTAATATTGTGCCACTCAGAGCCCAGTAATATTGTGCCACTCAGAGCCCAGTTAAATTGTGCCAGTCAGATACCAGTACTATTGTGCCAGTCAGATACCAGTACTATTATGCCATTCAGATGCCAGAAATAGTGTGCCAGTCAGAGCCCAGTTATAGTGTGTCACTCAGAGCCCAGTTATAGTGTGCCACTCAGAGCCCAGTTATAGTGTGCCACTCAGAGCCCAGTTATAGTGTGCCACTCAGAGCCCAGTAATATTGTGCCACTCAGAGCCCAGTAATATTGTGCCAGTCAGATACCAGTAATATTGTGCCAGTCAGATGCCCAGTAATATTGTGTCACTCAGATACCAGTAATATTGTGCCAGTCAGATGCCCAGTAATATTGTGTCACTCAGAGCACAGTAATATTGTGCCAGTCAGATACCAGGAATAGTGTGCCAGTCAGAGCCCAGTAATATTGTGCCAGTCAGATACCAGGAATAGTGTGCCAGTCAGAGCCCAGTAATATTGTGCCAGTCAGATACCAGGAATAGTGTGCCAGTCAGATACCAGGAATAGTGTGCCAGTCAGATACCTGGAATAGTGTGCCAGTCAGATGCCGAGTAATAGTGTGCCAGTCAGAGCCCAGGAATATTGTGCCAGTCAGATACCAGTAATATTATGCCATTCAGATACCAGTAATATTGTGCCAGTCAGATGCCCAGTAATATTGTGCCACTGAGAGCCCAGTAATAGTGTGCCACTCAGATACCAGGAATATTGTGCCACTCAGAGCCCAGTAATAGTGTGCCAGTCAGATACCAGGAATAGTGTGCCAGTCAGAGCCCAGTAATATTGTGCCAGTCAGATACCAGGAATAGTGTGCCAGTCAGATGCCCAGGAATAGTGTGCCAGTCAGAGCCCAGGAATAGTGTGCCAGTCAGATGCCCAGTAATATTATGCCTCTCAGATGCCCAGTAATAGTGTACCAGTCAGATGCCCAGTAATAGTGTGCCAGTCAGATGCCCAGTAATATTATGCCAGTCAGATGCCCAGTAATATTATGCCAGTCAGAGCCCAGTAATATTATGCCAGTCAGATGCCCAGTAATATTATGCCAGTCAGATGCCCAGTAATATGCCAGTCAGATGCCCAGTAATAGTGTGCCAGTCAGATGCCCAGTAATATTATGTCAGTCAGATGCCCAGTAATATTATGCCAGTCAGATGCCCAGTAATAGTGTGCCAGTCAGATAAAATAAATAAATAAATGGAAAAAGATAACCCTTGATCTACTAAACCTAGATCTAGGGTTAGGGTTGATGTAGATTAATTTAGAAATAAACAAAAATGTTTAAAAGTCTATCTGTTCCTGTCCAAATCTGAGATGAATAAATTGCGTATACGCAGAAGTAAGTTCACACTGACACATGCAGTTCAGGTTAAAAAAACTTCGAGGAAATTTATTAGCATCTGGCAAAATTCAGGCTTACAAGCCCTTATAAAAACAGAATGACATCATCATTGAATATCAGATAATAACAAATAAACATCATTAATTGGGTTAAATGTTAAGTGGCTGTGTCAATGTCCACCCATCAATATGATTAATTGGCCCAAAAACTAAGTGGTTAGCTAGGTGTCCTCCCACCGAGAGATGGTATTGTTCTGAACACGGGTGTGGACGTATGGCTCAAGCACCATCTTTCCCAGCACGAGACTTACTCGTTGGAAGGGGGGCTTGGGCATCATTTTGCTTAGTTAGTGATGTCAGTCTCGTGGTCGGGTGCAAGGTTCTTTTATGAATAGAACATTTCATTTGGCCGGTGTTCTCATGGCCTTCAGATTATACTATGTTGCAAATTACAGGAGGTTCAGTAATTCCGGGGCTAGTTATGTCCTTAGAGAGAGAATACAGTCTCTATTCATTATACTAAATACTGTCAGGAAATTCTGTCATGTAATGTGAACAAAATGGAAGGTCTGTCATAATGTGAGGTTAAAATGGAGTTAGTACAATAATTCAATACAGGTTTCAATAAAGATTTTTAATAATTCTACATCAGTCCCCACTATGAAATGTTAGATTCTAAACGATAATCTTTATTTGTTAGTATCAGAAGACGTGTTAGCCCAAAGGCACAGAAACCCTGTGGCCGCTAGCTTGGTGTTATTGCTAAGTGCAATCCTGTCCCTTCATCTGTCCCTAGTTGGCTAACTCATCCGTCTGCTGGGCACTCGAACGCTTCACTCCATGGGTATCCCGCAGTGGCTAGCCCACCACATCTCCACACGGTAGTCTTTCCCAAACAGACAGATGCTGTCCCTAAGCTGGTCCCTACCTAGAATTCTTGCACTTTATCAATAAAAGGGATAGTTTGTAGCGGTATACAGGGCGAGTTAATATCTTGGAAATCTTGGTCATCAACTGTGAGATGTGTGAAAATGGGTGCCGCTTGGTCTACAGTCTTCAAGAGAAATTTTCTCAGACAAGGGAAAACACAACAAACGAAAAGAGCAAAAATAAAAAGAAAAATTAGTATTGCTATACCAATATGCATTAAAGCCTTTTGCCATCCTGTCATCCAACCAAACCATCTCTCCCAGGGATCCTTTATCCCAGAATTCCTTTTTAACTCTTCAGAGAGCTCATTCAACTTCTCTATGGCTAAGGTAACTTTACCATTAGGGCCTGTGTTTTCTGGAATGTAAGTACAACATGTCATGGTGTCGGGCAAAATTTTACATACCCCTCCTTTTTCGGCTAGAATCATGTCTAAAGCCATTCTATTCTGGAAGGACATTTGGGACGTAGCCTGCAGCTGTTCGGCTAAGCCCTGGAGGGCATCCCTGGTGTAATTAACAAAGCGTTGTTGGTTGTAATAAATAGAATTTATCCAATTTAAATTCTTGTTTGCAGTGACTATGGTAAAAAATGATTCAAACCCTGCAGCAACTTCATCTCTTTCTTTAAACTCATTGGGCACCCCCCTAGGCACCCCAATGGCATCGATATAAACATGAGGGTCAAAACTGCCTTTAACTGGGGCTTCACGCTTTACTTTGGTTGGTGTGTGTTTGGACTCATGGGTGTCGGGGTGTGTGTCAGAGATAATGTGTATAGGCATGATGGCTTTGGCCAGAGTACACTCCCCCCACCATTCTTTGTCCATTCTGGATCTTAGCTGTAAATCCCCACACAACCAGTAAATATCCCCTAAAGATCTGGTATGGAATTGTAGAAGGTTCATGGAGACAGTTCTGTAGGTGGCACAATACCCTTTAGAGAAGTTACCCACAAATTTACCAATCCCATCATAATTAGCATAACAGGTGTAATTACCTTTATAAACTGTAACACCATCTGGGGGTTTGCAATCCTTGGCTAGAAGGGGATATTCTACTGTCCATGCTTTACATATGGACCTGTTGAATTCGTAATGATAGGCAAAAAGACTCAAAACACATTCTTCTACATCTACTGGCAAGGTTAAAGGCACGGTGCCCAGGTGAGGCCGGGCACCACCACACACATAGCATGGGGTTCTGTTATGCTTATTGGCATTATATTTCATCCATTCTAACCATAGATTAACATCGTTAAAACCTGTTTCAGCGGCCATGGTATCTTCAAATGTGGGGTTTGCAATGGCCATCATGTCTTTAAAGGACTGGATGTGTGGTTTCAATGGATTTGAGACCATGTGGGTGGTCCCTTGCCACTCAGAAGAGTGGCACATATCTTTAAGGTAGAATACCTCCTCCAGGTTTTCTTAGGGTCATTCTTTGGAGAAGGGATCTACCATGATCATCTACTTTAGATAAAGCACTTTTTGGTTTGTAACCCCAGGCAGGCCCGGCATTCCATCCTGCCGCCCCCCAATGGTTACAATTGGGCCCCCATTGTTTGTCAACTACACAAACATAGGGGTCGTTTGAATGAGGGATATCTCTATAGATATTCTGAATCTGTGACGTGGGGAATGGGCATTCTACGATGTCACAGTAATCAAAAGTATAAGTAGCCACACGGGTACATGATGAATTATACCAGAAGGTGTACCCACTGGCATCTTTGGTGATGGCTACTTGTTGGGCTTTAATTAAACTGATTAAGGAGATAATATACCAGAGGTACATGGTTGTGTGGGACCGGCTTCCTCTGGGGCAGGAACTTTCTTACAATGGGAAGCGTGGATCCAATGTGGCCTGCCGGCCAATTTGACGGAGGTTGCGGTGATCAGGAGAACCTGGAATGGTCCGTCAAATCTTGGTTCCAGGGTGTGTTTCCGCACAAATTTCTTGACTAGAACCCAATCTCCGGGAAGCAGGTTGTGAGTACCTGTATCCAAATCGGGATAGAAGTTACTGATCAATGTTGTGATTCCGGGTGCTTCATAATACTTCTGTATGAGGGCAGCCATCAAATCTTTTGACAGGTGTGCAGGTCCATGTGCCCATTGGACAACTGCTGGATATAAATTTTTAGGAAGGCAGAATTTAAAGTTGTTGTAGTATATTCCGTCCTTTAGGACAGCCCCTTTCTTCTTCCATTTCTGGATTTCTTCGGGGGTAATTGCGGCTTGCTGTTCCCGCAAAATTCTTAGATCAGTAGGAAGGGTCTGTAGGGTAAAAATAGGAGCTTCTTCTTGACCGGACACTTCTTCATCCACTTCCTGCAAATTTATTGCTGCTTGCTTAGCAGCCTGATCAGCCAAATGGTTGCCCTTTGCTTCATCTGTATCCAACTTCCCATGTGCCTTGACTTTCAAGACGGCCACTTCTTCAGGGAGTAGGAGGGCATCCATTAGTTCCTTGATTGCAGAGCTCTGTTTGACTGGTGTACCGGCAGTGGTAAGAAATCCTCTCGTCTTCCAAATGAGGCCGAAGTCATGTGCCACACCCAGGGCATATCTTGAATCTGTATAGATGTTGGCACGTTTTCCTTCGGAGATTTTGCATGCTGAAGACAGGGCTTGTAATTCAGCTTCTTGTGCAGACATTGCTGGCGGTAGAGATGATGATTTGATAACTTCATCTGTTGTGGTCACGGCATATCCTGTGTGGTATTTTCCTTCTTCATCAGCATACCTTGAACCATCCACAAACAGAGTGAAGTCAGGATTTGTTAATGGATTCTCATGTACAGTTGGCAGATGTATTGTTTCCATTTTCATTTGTTCAAAACAGTCATGAGGTGTCTCTGGGTCATAGTTATTCACTATGACCAGGTCTTGGAATTCATTTTTCAGGAAATGGCGTGGCCATGCTTCAAGAAGGTCAGTTGTTGGGTACTTGACAATGCCATTTTCCTGTAGCTTTGATTCATCCATGGTGGCCCATAATTTTGCCATGGGCCCAAGATCATTCCATGATTTTGTTTTCAACTTGGTAACAGGGACATGTGGAATAGCAGTATCCCAATGACGGTACAAGTAATTGAGTTCTGGGGGTAGTTGGATCAGGACCATGCTATTGCCTTCAGAATCACAATAGAAGTCTTGGGCAGTGAGTTTCACCTCCACCCAGTGGTAGAGTTCATCTTCATAGCAAGGTTCAGGAGTGATGTTTGGCTTGTACCATGTGGTACAGAAGGCATATCCTGGACCCTCACAGAGAGGTGTTTGTTCTTTATAAAAGGTTAAATCAGGATGCATTCTCTTGATGGTCCCAGTGAGAAGAAAAACATAGGTTTCATCCATGATAAACCCATAGTGGATACCCCCCTCAGGGAGTGGAAGAAGAGTGGATGGATTAAGAACTTGACATCTGTGTATGGTAATGTTGTCAGGCAGCAGGAGATGACACTGTAAACGTAGGTGTCTAGCGGGAGACACATGCTTGAGCTGAACTTGGTTGATGATGGCAGAGATGTCATGAGGGGCCAATACAACCAAGGGGTGGCCAAGGACCAGGTCTGCAGTTCTTTCAATAAGTTCCCTTGCAGCAAAAACAGCTCTAAGACATGAAGGGGTCCCTCTGGCCACGATATCCAGCTGGCAGGAGAAAAATCCAATAGGCCTCTGGCGGCCTCTTAAATCATTTGTTTGGGTAAGTACTCCTGTAGCATGGCCTTGTCTTTCAGAGACAAATAATTTGAAAGGCTTGGTATAGTCTGGCAGGGCCAGAGTAGGAGCAGATGCAATGGCACGTTTTAGAGTATGAAAATTGTCCAGTGCTTTATTGGTCAGGCAAAATGGGTCTGACTTGAGTGCATCATAGAGTGGTTGCATAAGCAGAGAGGCTTCTGGGATCCATGCTCTGCAATAGGAAATGAGGCCTAAGAAGGCATGTAGAGATTTTGAGGTCTTTGGAGGTGGAATATCCAGTACGGCTCTTACTCGGTCCCGAGTGAGATGTCTGGTACCTTGAGATAGGCAATGACCAAGGAAGAGTACTGTGGATTGACAGAATTGCAGCTTGAGACGTGAAGCTTTGCATCCTTGTTCTGCCAGATAGCAGAGGAGACTAATTGAACAGTCTTCAGTTGTAGGTATGTCATCTCCACAGAGTAATAAATCATCCACATACTGGAGGAGTACAACCTCTGGATGGTCTGTTTGCCATGGGTCAAGGATGGAGCACATGGCTTTTGCAAATTGACTTGGAGAGTTTTGTGCCCCTTGAGGCATGACAGTCCATGTATACTGTTGCATTTCATGAGTGAAGGCAAACAGATATTATAACACGTTACATCCTCAGGTTTGGTGCCTTTTGGGATAGGGGTGGAGCGGGACACCATGAGAGGAGCTGAGGAGGGAACTGGGGTTGGTCTCCTAGGAGTCTGGGCAGATTCCAGACCTCTAGCAACTAAGAGTAAGGTATCTAGAGAGACTACCTTATATTCAGGGCGTGCAGCAATGATTCCCTTGCGTATAGAGTCTTTTACACCTTGGACAAATGCACCTGACAGCATTTGTGAATGAATCTTGTCAGTAAGGTCAAAACCCAAATCTGTAAACATTTGAAACAGTCTTGCATGAAACCTTTCCACTGATTCTCCTTTTTCTTGTATAATATCAATAAGGCCAGCTTATTAAAGCTTATTAAAGCCTGATCTGCAAGTTTGTCTTTAGCCCACTCTTTTAGCTGGCTGCAAAAAGTTACTCCGGAGGGGTAATCAGTGTCACTTATTAGCAGATCTGCACTGAGGTGGCGGGACATGCTGGGCCAATATGCATCCCCGGCTTTAATAGCACAAATGCTTAGTAAATCACGCCATGCTGCGGAATAAGTCTTTTGAATCTGAACTATCCCTCGGTAAAAAGGCATAGGCTGCTTTTCTGGGTCAGGGAGTGATTTCATTAAAGCACTAGCTTGAGTAGGATTAAAAGCAACATATTTAGGAGGGGCCTGATCCCCCCGATTCCCCCGACCTGCATGTCCGAAAGGATCATCGAGGGAACATTAGGGTTAAGGGAGGAAGTGGCGGCCATGTTGGATGTGGGCACATCCGGGGCAGACTGGGCCGGACTGGGCATGACCGGGGTCTGAGGAGTGGCTTGGAAAAAAAGGGGTAGGGGTAATTTGGATAGGGCAAGGACATGGGGTATGGTAAAGGGGTATGGCCAGGCCAACTGGGTGGGGGCTAGGGCGGAAACAGGGGAGGGCAGGACAGCTGGGTAAGGATTAGGGGAGGAGGTGGGAACCTGGACTGTGGGAGGGGTGAGTAACGGAGAAGACAGAGAAGGATTAGTAGATATGGGTGTAGGAGGAGTAGCCGGAGCGGGTGTAGTAGGATTGGCAATAGCAAGGGAGGAGGGGTTAGTAAACTGGGTGGATGCAGATGGGATGGTAGAATTATCAACAGAGAGAGAGCGTAGAGAAGGAATGGTGGATGTAACATTTAGATTAGACACAGAAGGTAGTGCAGGGATGGATGAGGATGATAGGTATGTTAGGGATGATGAAGGGGAGAATAAAGATCCATCAGAATTCAGGACCGGGCAAACAGGGGAAGTGACGGGATAGGTATTGGGAGGGTCGGGAGTGGGGAACATGGTCAGCTGGCTATCGCTTATTGCTGACTGAACCTTGAGAATGGACATCCCCTGGGCACCATCTTGGGGCGTTGGCTGAGGGAATGCCCCAGTAACACAATTCTTGTGATATACATACAGTTTTACACCTTTATGATTTATCTCTTCCTCAACCCAACCTTCCTGCTGAATAGCCTTCGCTACTCTGTACCATGCTTCAGCAGTACGCAATAAATCATTATCTGTAAGCTTGCCTTTCTTCTCTGTCAGTAATCTACGCCAGCTTTCCGGTTGTAATCTACCACATGAAGGCACAGCAATTTTACACACTTTAGCAATCTTTTTACCCTCTCTATCTTCAACTAAGTCACACGCGAGCCAGCCCCTACTGGGCTTACTCGCTTCCTGTCCCATATCCCCCTATACAAAGCGTCCCAAGTATAGGTAAAGGAAAATGAAACAGAACGTCTACAGTGCTCGACTGCCACTAGGAAGGGTGGGTCCCTCCTAAGTGCGTCTTCCCAAAACGTAGACCAGTCACTGAATCCGTGTACCCTAGGTGGTAGCCACGGATTGGAGCGGGGTGAGAAGTGTGTGACCAATCACTTCTCTCACAAAAGGAAATAGAAATGGATAGTGTAAATAATACAGAAAGTAGAATAAAAGTAAAAAGTGAAAGTAGAGACAGACCCAGGAGTTTGAATGACTCCCAATTAAGACAACATTTAAGACAACATTTCAATTGAAATACAGTGCATGCAACACAGTTCAAATAAATTCAACAGTAATCCCTTTCCTTTACTCTTGTGGCCAAAGCCACCTCACTCAACCTCGTAGTGTCCCCGCTCGGAGAACGATTTTCGTAAATCTCACTACCAGCGGCCGCGGAAAACAACTAACACCGGCCCGAGATCCGCCAGCCTCCCTCGTTACAGCAGTCCACTAAGTGTGGCCACCTCTATCCTCACTCCCGTAGTGCCCCTATGGACCCACCCATAAGTCTCACTACCCGTGGTGCAGGAAGACAGCAATGCCTGCTCGAATCCACCACCACAAAAATAAAATTCGGGAATGCCACCAGCTTCAGCGCTTCGAAACTGGAGGGTACCACCCTCTGCAAGCAGAGCAAGGTGCACAATGAGGCGGCTAGCTAGGCTATCAAAGTGACACCACGGGGGAATCCCCAGGAAGCATTGAGTCTACACCCCTCCACAGATTCCCCCCACTCTCTTTTTCCTTACTACTGTTAGCTAGACAGCACCTAAAAGAGAGAAAACAGGCAACGAGGACCCCCCAGGACAACTTCCACAGGTCCACCCCCCTTTTTCCATACAGTCTGGGCCACGTGACTCCTAAAAGGGGTAAAACAGGCAACAAAAGACCCCCAGGCAACCTCCCATGGGTCCACCCCCCTTTATTCCAAAAGAGGGAAAGAACAAAACTAACTAAACATAAACCACTAACATACCCAGGCAACAGATAGACTAAATGCAGGTAAACAAATGAGTAACAAGACACCGGGCAAGATATTACCTGTCTTTGATGCCCTCCCGGGAAGCAGTCACAGACACGTGGACGGGTCAATCAAAGGGGCTGGAACATACCGGTGGCTCCTGCAAAAGTCTCTACCGTGTAATCAGAGGTGATCAGTCTCCCTTCCTTCCCCCCCGATTCCTCCGTCCAACAGCGTCTTCCTTAGGACGGCTTACCGGCCAGAGGCCATAGCCCGGTGCCCCACGTTGGGCGCCAAATTGATGTAGATTAATTTAGAAATAAACAAAAATGTTTAAAAGTCTATCTGTTCCTGTCCAAATCTGAGATGAATAAATTGCGTATACGCAGAAGTAAGTTCACACTGACACATGCAGTTCAGGTTAAAAAAACTTCGAGGAAATTTATTAGCATCTGGCAAAATTCAGGCTTACAAGCCCTTATAAAAACAAAATGACATCATCATTGAATATCAGATAATAACAAATAAACATCATCAATTGGGTTAAATGTTAAGTGGCTGTGTCAATGTCCACCCATCAATATGATTAATTGGCCCAAAAACTAAGTGGTTAGCTAGGTGTCCTCCCACCGAGAGATGGTATTGTTCTGAACACGGGTGTGGACGGATGGCTCAAGCACCATCTTTCCCAGCACGAGACTTACTCGGTGGAAGGGGGGCTTGGGCATCATTTTGCTTAGTTAGTGATGTCAGTCTCGTGGTCGGGTGCAAGGTTCTTTTATGAATAGAACATTTCATTTGGCCGGTGTTCTCATGGCCTTCAGATTATACTATGTTGCAAATTACAGGAGATTCAGTAATTCCGGGGCTAGTTATGTCCTTAGAGAGAGAATACAGTCTCTATTCATTATACTAAATACTGTCAGGAAATTCTGTCATGTAATGTGAACAAAATGGAAGGTCTGTCATAATGTGAGGTTAAAATGGAGTTAGTACAATAATTCAATACAGGTTTCAATAAAGATTTTTAATAATTCTACATCAGTGTCATAAATAGGGTTATAATTAAGGTTACAGGGGGGTTCGGGTGAGTACAAGGGTTAGATAAAGGGGTAGGGGTAGATTTAGGGTTAGGGTAAATTTAGGGTTGGGGTTAAAAGGTCACTGTAGAAGAAAATGGTTAGAAAACAAAAAAAAAACACTAATATTGTTTATTGCCCTATTAGTTGAAATAAAACATAAGCAAACATTGGTATTTCTAAACTCAGGAGAAATAGTAGAAATATAGACGGGGTCTTTTTTACCATTTGTAATTGTTTAAAAAAAAAAAAATCAGGTCAAAGTTAGAAGAAGTGTTTTTTACATTACATTAACATCTACATTAACATTTATTTGTACAGCGCCACCAATTCTCGTAGCGCTTATAACAGAGCATAAAAGGGAACTACATACTAAGTTAGACAAACTAGTACAGACTGGTACATGAGGTAGAGAACCCTGCTCATAAGCTTACAACCTAGAGGGAATGGGGTCCATGAGACAATTAAGGGATATTTTCATAATATTTTATATTTTTTTGTTTTTTTTTGTTTAAAATCTTTTTATTGGCAACAATTGTGTCAAATGGGAAATACTTCTACACGCAGGTAGGTTGAAAATAGGGAGCAATTTGACAAGCATTTACAGGTTATTTACATAAACAGTAGTAAGGTTATAACTGTGTGTTTGAGTTGCAAGCTCTTACAATAATGTTACGTTTGAATACAAAGCAGTGTAATTGGAACTTTGTTGGGGCTGCTAATATTCGATCAGTTGCTTTACCAGGTATGAGTATATGTGTAGGATGGTGTTGAGCCTTTGTTGCACTGTGGATTTATCCATTAGTGAGAAGTACTTCACTATAAGGTATAGAAGGGAACAATAACAGTAAACAATACACAAACTAGTATTTCCGTTGCTTTGAATATTAGTTACAGTTGGGTGTAGGAATGAGTCCTCGCATGGTCTTCCTTGGCTTTTATCGATTTCTCAAGTAATTGTTACTTGAGAAAGGGAGTCATCATCTCAGTTATAAGTCCTTTCAGGCTAAGAACATGGTATGATGACTCTTACTTCTGTTATAGGAATGTCGGCTCTAGAGTTTCTAGCGTTTCATTAACCGTTTTGGAATCTAGATACATAATCCAGGGGCCCCATTTCATAGAGATCTCCATTCCTTTACCTTTGGCAGTGTATATAAGGTCCTCCTTTTTACAGATCTTTTCCACCGAGGCGACCCAATCCTCGCACGTTGGGGAGACACTTTGTTTCCATAATTTTGAGATTAGCATTTTTGCCGCGTTTAGGAGAGGAGGGGTCATCGACTTCTTATAAACATTTATCTGTCGGGGGGGTATGGTGTATGAGGACTCTTAAGGGGTCGGGTTGGAATTCTGGATCATCGATCTGTTGAATGGTGCAAATCACCAGGTCCAGGAAAGGCCTTAGAATGGTGCATATAATCCCCTCTCTCCTTCTTGCATCTCCAACATTTATCTATGATCGTTGGGTATTGTGCATGAAGGATAGATGGGACCCTGTACCACCGTGTATATATTTTATAAGAATTTTCTTGTGCTAATGAGTGGGGGGAGCATTTATGTATTTGCGAATACATTTTCCTCCATTGGTTGTCTGTGAGAAGGGTCTGTGTGTCTTTCTCCCATAGTCTCACATAATAAGGCTTTGTTTCCGTTGAGTTCTCAAGTAGCATGTTGTAAATTCTAGAAATAAGTTTAGCGGGAGGTTCCTCAGAGTGGCATAGCGCTTCAAAGGATGTTAGAGTTTCGGGATATTAATGTGTTTTGAGGAGAGTGTCTACGTAATGTTTTAATTGTCTATATGTGTGGATATTTAATTGGTTGTTGGGTTGGTCTTGGACTAAGTCTTTTAGAGGTTTTATTTTCCTTTCTGACATTACATGTCCTAATCTAGGATAGAGCACATCTTGTGATATCAAGCGTCTTATCGTTGGAACACTATATCCTGGAGGGAAATATGGTGAGTAGCTGTTCGATAGAGATCAGTGTCAGGGAGGGATACTCCTCCTTGATTCTTAGGTCTCGTGAGATATGAGTAGGCGAGTCTAGGGTGTTTGTCCCCCCACACAAATATATATAGGAGCCTTGGGAGTATATTCATTTTAATAGTGCTGATTCTTCCGAACCAGGATAAACATTTTGACGACCATTTGGCCAGGTCAGCTTGCAAGGTAAAAAGGTGTTTGAAGTTGAGAGTGTAGAGAAGAGAAATGTCGGAGAGAACATGTATTCCCAAGTATTTGAGTGACGACGGGGCCCATCGGAAGGGGAAATTAAGTCTGAGGGAATCCGCATCTGAAGGGGAAACCGTAAGATTAAGTATCTCTGATTTCGAGAGATTAGCTTTAAAAGGAGATAGTTTGGAAAAGATTCCCATTTCTCTCACCAGGTTGGGTATCGAAACTCTAGGGTTGGTGACAATGAACAAGAGGTCATCAGCAAATGCTGAGACCTTGTGTACGCGTGGGCCAGTGGTCAGGCCTGTAATGTCTGGGTTCGTCCGTATGGCCTCTAGAAAGAGCTCCATGGTCAAAACAAATAACAGGGGCGATAACGGGCATCCCTGCCTGGTGCCATTCGACACGGTGACTGGATCAGATAACAGGCCATTAACTCGAATTCGTGCTATTGGAGAGTGGTATAGCTCACCTATCCAGTTCAGCATGTTTGGGCCTAACCCCAGATGTTTTAGAGTAGAGAAAAGGAATGTTCAGTTCACCCTGTCAAATGCTTTTTCTGGGTCTATAGAGAGGAGTAGTGTTGAGGTAGATTGTGAGTGTGCATGGTGAATCTGGTTGACAATTCTAGTAGTGTTGTCTCTAGCTTCGCGTCCGGGGACAAATCCTGCTTGATCATTTTTTATTAGGGACGGGAGGGAGAGTTTTGAACTATTGGCCAATATTTTTGCAAAGAGTTTAGTGTTGTTATTTAACAATGAAATTGGGTGGTAACTAGCACAAACAGTAGGGTCTTTATCTCGCTTGGGTATGACAGTAATATGAGCTTCCTGGGCCTGTGGCGGTAAGACCCCCTCATGGGCAAGAGAATAAAATGCTCTTATAAAATGGGGGGTTAAGAGAGTCGAAAATAATTTTTAGTAGGACAGAGCCAGGCCGTCTGGACCTGGGCTTTTGCCCATTGGGGAATCTTTCAGGGCAGTCAGAACTTCCTCCTCCGTGATAGGGTCGTCCATGAATGTTATGTCTCCTTCAGTGAGTTTAGTCTGAAGGTGTTTGTTTAAGTAAGATTCAATTTCCTCTAGGTTACCTAAGGGAGTACTTGCCTGTGTATGTCCTATGTTGTATAGATCTTGATAATATAACCTAAAGGCTTCTGCTATTTGCTCAGTGGTGTGAACCAGTTGGTCATTTTGATTTTTTATCTTGGCGATGAAAGAGGCATTTTGCTTAGCTTTCAAGGCCTTAGCGAGGTACCTGTTCGTATTGCCTACTTTTCGCAATCATAAACGATCTCTGTGTCGCTTGGGTGCATAGAGTGGCCAATTGAGTTCGGGCGGCTATGAGAGATTGGTACTCTTTTGTGGACAGTGTCTGCTTATGCCTAGTTTCTAAAGCGGCTATTTGGTGAAGGCGAGTCGCTATAGCGGCTCTGTTTATCTTCTTATCATATGCTGCAATACTTATTAGGTGTCCTCTCACAGTGGCTTTATGTGCTTCCCATATTATTGTCGGTCAGCTCTTGGCAGAGGTGTTTTCATTAAAATAATTTTTAAGGACATTAGTTATTTTATCTACATAGTCTTTATTTTTGAGAATGTTTTTGTTAATCCGCCTATTGGGGAGTCTCCTTATGTATTCAGGAAGTTGTAAGGTCATTAAAGTTGGGGCATGGTCACTCCAGGTAATGGAGCCTATTGATGCACGTTTTACTAGGCCTAAGTGTCTGTGTGAAATAAATAAGTAGTCTATACGGGAGTATTTTGTGTGTGACGGTGAGTAATAGGTGTAGTCTTTTACCTGTGGATTTAGTATTCTCCAAACATCTGCAAGTTGGGCTGTGTGCAGGGCTTTTTTGGCTTGCCTGATTTTGGAGTAGCGTAGGTGGGTCGTCCTGGTGGAAGTGTCCAGAAGTGGGTCCATAGCCATGTTCAGGTCTCCTCCTATGATCAAGATACCTTCCAGGAATTCAGAAAATTCTGCTAAGATTGAACAGATAAACTGAGTTTGGTCAACGTTAGGAGCATATACACTACCTATCGTCACTAGGTGTGGGCCTATAAGGCCTTTTATAAAAATAGCTCTGCCTTCGCTATCCGTTTTAGTATCTTTGAGGGTAAAAGGCAAATGTTTTGAGAGTAGGATCGCCACTCCTTTTGTTTTTTTAACAGGTGAATAGGAGTGGTGAGAGCTGGTATAGATATAATCTTGTAGCTTCGGGGGTTTTGAACGTTTAAAGTGCGTCTCTTGTATCAGGGCTATTGAGATTTTAAGAGCTCTCAAGTCGCCGAAGAGACGGGATCGCTTAGATAGGGAGTTTAAGACTTTTGCGTTAATGGATACAATGCCATGGTCTTGTAGCTTTCTTTCAGCCATCTAGGTGAGTTCTTAATAAGTAAAAATATATCTTCAAGGTAGCCAGGGAAGACCGTGTAACACAGAAATACACATTAATACATTGAAAAGACATTAAAAACATTAAAACCACTATAACCATTGAAACTTACTTATGCAACGTAAGTGCATCCCAGGGGACATTCTCTATGTCTCCTGTGGTGCCACATATTTACAATGGCGCCTAGGCACTCTCTGGGAGAAATGGTGAGAGCCCAATTTTACAAACAAAAGGGAGTAAATCTCCTCAGGTTAAATATACGCAATTAGGGATATTCGATCAGTCCATTTGACTAATTGACCGCAGAGGGGAAGGGAGGGGGCATGAGGGAAAAGAAGAGAAGGAAAGGGAGAAGGAGTGGGGGAAGAAAAGGGGGAGAGAGAGGAAAGAAGAGAAAAAAAAAGAAAGGTTCCTTGGTCCAAGTCGCTTCGTTGGGTAAATGCGACATGAAATGTAGTCTGATTCTCGATACTCCTACATGCTGAGGTCCGGCAAAGTTTTATGAGTTAAGTGAAAAGTTGAAGCTCTCCCGGATTTTGGGTGTCCTGAGTCTGGGAGGCCTGTTGCAGAGAGGGTGTAAATGCTTCGCCTTTAGGTGGACGATTGCGGCGCTTTCTCTGCGGTCGTGGGGTCCAAGGCTTGTTCTTCATCTGTGGGAGGAGGAGGTCTATCTGGTCTGCTTTCAACCATGCTGACACATGATGGAATCTTGAGATCAGCACAGAATCCCGTTACCTCCTCTGGTGATGTTAATGTATAGGTTGAGTTGTCTCTCCGAACTTTAATACTTAGTGGGAACCCACATTGAAATGGAATATTGGCTTTTTTCAGTTCCTCCGCTATTGGTCGCAGTAGTTTTCTTGCCTGTAACGTAGCCCAGGCTACATCAGGGAGCAGGAGAATCTGTGAACCGCAGAACACAATTGGTTGCTTCTTTCTTGCCACTTGGAGGATCTTTTCCTTTGTCAGGTAAGAATGCAGGCAACATACAATGTCGCGAGGGAACCGCCCTGTTGGGTCTCTGGGCTTTAGGGCTCTGTGGGCCCTATAAATTAGTACAGGTTGATCATTAGGATTATTTAGTATTTGGGCGAACAGGTCTGTTACCGTTTTTAGAGTGTCTTCTGGTTCCTCCGGTTCTGCCAGTCCCCTTATACGAATCGACCTGCGTCCTCTGTTTTCGAGGTCAAGAAGTTGTTGAGCTAGCATCATCGAGACCCGTCTCTGTTGGCGGAGCTCTTGTATAACCGTTCCCAGAAATGAAAAAAAAAGTGAAAAAAATAAGTAAAATTGAAAGTAAAAAACCCAAATACAATAAAAACTATACAGATTGATGTACACGTGTTGCAGGGTCTGAGTGATAAAAAAAAAAATTCCCCAGGGGCCCAATTCCTGGCCCTGTCATTGAATGCCGAAAAAGGCATTCAACAGGGTTGGATGGGGTTACCTGAGGCAAAAGCTATAGGCGTGCGGTATTGTGTGATGATTTTGGATGCAATAATGGCCCTATATGTATCCCCAAAAGCAAGAACAGTGGGTATGGGTATTCTGTCAAAATGGTTCAGTCTATCTAATGGTACTAGGCATGGTTTCCCACTGTCTCCTCTTTTATACCTCTTGTCTATAGATCCTCTGGCAAATGGTATAAGAGATAACAACAAAATTAAAGGATTTAAGTCGCACTGCGTGGAATACATTAGTCTCAATGCAAATTATGTCTTGATTACATTGGAGAACCCAGTAGTTTCTCAAAAAAGAATCAGTCCTTGTTATTGAACATTTTAACACTTATTAAAACTATAAATAAAATATTGTAAACACTATACTCCTCCCATGTAATAGAACAAGTAAGGAAAGAGAGGACATTAGAAAGGGATATACATTTTCTTGGGCAGAAAAACAATTTGCTTACCTAGGCATTACAGTAAATAGAAAACCATAAAAGATATGAATACATTACCATTGATTAAACAGATCAATAAAGAGTTAAAAGATTTCAAGAACTCATGGCCAGGTAGGAAAAAGTCCCATGTAATGCCAAAATTATGCTATTTGTTATGGATGATTTTCCCTAGAGGCAGGCACTTTGTTATTAATAAATGCAACAGCCAGTTTGTCCATTTAAAATACCACAGTTTGTCCATTAAAATATTCCCTAACCAGGTGCCCATATCTTTTTTATTTTTATTATCAAAATTACAAAATACATTCATGTGACGAAGTGCCCTTCTCCACTTGGTCCTGGAGAGGCCTGCTTGCCAGCCTCCTCCCCTGTGACTATGGCCCTGGGTGTATGGCCCTTTAAGAAGCTGTATTGGGGCTTATGGACTTTTATGGGACTGGTGCTGGCCCTTTAAGCACATTTTTGGGGCATGGTGAAAATCGGAACAATGCCCCTTTAAGACGGTGTCCCCAGAGTCCCCAGACTAGGAAAATGTGCTTGCGGTCGCTCATAAAGGACTTCCAGCGAACTTTTGAA